>CBVK0100729456.1:0-10218 GCA_900067695.1 Picea abies
GATCTCTCATTTTGGAGTTCTCTTAGAGCCATTGTTTCATTGGGGTTTAGAAAAACCCTTCCACTACTACAGTTTAGTTTCGGTGGTGTAATAGTCACCCTAGCTAGACAAGAGGGGATTCCACCTAGGATTTTCATTGGAGCTTTAGTTTGAGGTTTATATTCAGTTGGAGGTTTACATAGGAAGTTTGTGAAGGCTTTTTGGAAGAGACGGATCTAGTATTGCATAGGTATCATGAAGATTTCAGAGAAACCGTGGCTAAAGTCATCCCCACGGGTTGAGTACAAGGTGTCCCACGAGGCCCCGCTAGATGTCCAGCTTCGTTTTGTGAGGACCTCTGCGATCAGGATTCATATTAGGTTGTTTTGATTAGATCCACAAGGGTTATAGGAGGTATTAGAAGGTCGGAGTAGAGTGTTGTAGGGCTTGGGGATCCTTGAAGAAGTTAACATCATTTATTGGCATCATCCCAAGTTTTCTTTTGAATTTTTTTCTATTAGTCGACATTGTAGCTGCATTGCATCCATTATACCTGTGTGTTTAGGAGTATTTTGCAATTTGTATTATAGCCATTAGAGATATTTGTGTTGTTTTGATTTGGTTTTTTCAAACCATAATAAGATGCCATGGTTATCCACTCTATTTTTCTATGTAATCGATGCATGCAATATGTTTGAAAATATTCATGTATAAACAAATTGTTAGTATCATCATTAATGCAAAGTGTATGGAAAATTTACACAAAGAAATAATAATTTCTAGATAATAAACATAATATTCCAGTCTATCCTAGTTGGGGACATTAAAGTGGTACCAGAGTCGGTGAACTTGTCAGGCTGTGATTTCTTGAGGCATTAATGCCAAGGAAAACTAGAGGATAAGGGAAACAACCCACCCCAGGATTGGAGTCATCGGAAGAGGTGGAAGTAGAAGGAGTTATGGGGGATCATCCTGAAGATAGGACCATACAGCTATTGGAATCCATAGTCAATGGGCAACAACAATTAACATAATTCATGACATAGTTTTTTACCAGTTACCAAACAAATAAAAACCATGGAGGTGCTAATGGGAACCATGCAGAGGCCATCCATAGAGGAGGTAGGGCTCCTGAAGGGAGTAATACCTATGTTCTAGCACATAGTGTATTCTAGGAAGGTAGAAGAAAGGTACTTAGGCCATTATTTCCACCATTCCTTGAGGAGAAACCTACAGGGACACAGGAACAACAAGGGTCGATTGATGAGATCAACTGCTACTTTAGGGAGTATCAGTTGTTGGAAGAAGAATCCCAGGCAGCCCTATCTTATAATGACTATTGCAACCTCGGGATGAGGACCAGGCCTAGGATGAGCCAGAATCAACATAATTTCAACCTTGTATGAAAATTGGGAAGATGACCATCTCATATTTTTATGGATATGATAGATTCACAGCACGACCCTAGGTACATAAGCTGGACACTTATTTCCAGCTAAACTGGAAGACAAAGGCAGAGACAATCAAGTTTTCCACTCTACACTTGGATGGAGAGCCTCACAAGTGGTGGTACCATGGGATATTAACATCAGGACATTCTGAAATCACATCATATGAGGATTTTACCCAGGTTTTGTTGGACAATTTCGATTGGAAGGACCTTGAGATCCACTTCAAGGAATTGACATAGTTGAGGCAGACAGGTACACCAAAGGCCTATGTCACAGAGTTCCAACGGATGGTAGTCGTGGTGACTAATGTTTATGAGCATATATTGGTGATGTTATTCACAAAGGGATTGAATCAACCCTTAAGAGGTTGGGTGAAGGATTTTAGGCCAAACAAATTATAGGAAGATATCATGAAGACCCAGGATATGGCAGACAAAGTCCCCAAGAAGACATTAGCAAACACATTTATCCCACAAAAGGGTCAGGTGTAAAAACCTCTACAGAAGACATGGGCAGGGAAGGATAGGTTGGATGAGGAAAATCAGAGAGAAATAAGGAGGAATAATCTTTGCTACAGTTGCAAGGAGTCGTGGGAACCAAGTCACCGATGCATGGGAAAAGGGAAGGTCCATTATATTGAGGTAGTTTCTAACGAGGAGAATGACGGTGATGATGAGGGAATTGGTGAGCCATCACAGCTCGATGCTATAGAGAAGGAACCATTACAGGATTGCACCAAGGGAGTGATTATTTCCACACTCTTAGGAGTCCCTAAATATTACACCTTCAGGGTCAGAGGCATTTTGTAGGGGAAGAGGGTTACAATAGTGATTAATGGTGAGGCCACCCACAACTTCATTGATGTTGCACTTGTCACCAAGAGAGGATCATAGGATTGGAAGTAACCTTGGGAAACTATACATTGACCGATAACTTTTATGCCGTATATTTAGCATATACTCATTTTGTGCTAGGAGTTTAGTGGTTGTACTCATTGGGAGATATCTGCATGACTTATCGGGACATGAGGATGGAGTTCCAAGAAAAGGGTGGACATCAAGTCATCCTAAGAGGTATGTTGATAGGTTCCCCTAGGATCGTGTATAACCAATGCATGGAGGCCACTTTTATACATGGGGACATGGATTGCATCGCAGAGTGCTTGATTACCATGGAGAAGTCATCATAGGATTTCCAACATTACCATGCCTATATCTAGGCATTGCTTGGAAATCATGAAAGAGTGTTTGAACCATTGTCAACAGGGAGACCACCCAAAAGAGGGTTTGAGAATGTCATTGAGCTAGAAGAGGGGTCAAAGCCTGTGATCACCACACCCTACAGGCATCTAAATAGGTTCAAGGACAAAATCGAGAAGGCCATAAAGGAGTTGCTAGAGATGGGACACATCAGGACTAGTTCTAGTCCTTTCACTTATTTCGTGGTACTGGTGAAGAAGAAGGATGGCACGATGAGGATGTGCATTGACTACATGGCACTGAAGAACAATACCATCAAGAGCAGGTACCTGATACCCAATATTGACGAGTTGATAGATGAGTTGCATAGGGTAGTTTATTTCTTGAAGGTTGATGTTTGATTGGGGTATCATAAGATTCGGGTTAGGGAGGAGGACATCCATAAAATGTATTTCAGATGTCACTATGGGAACTGCGAGTTTCTAGTCCTTCCCTTTGGGTTGACTAACACACCTTATACCTTCCATTCATGTATGAACCACATCTTCAACAATCAGTTGAGGAAATTCTTACTGGTGTTCTTTGATGATATTTTGATCTACAATAGGACTTGGGAGGAACATCTGAAGCATGTAGACAAGATTCTCACCATTATGGAGGATCGATCACTTTTTTCAAAGGAGGAAAAGTGTGAGTTTGTATTGACAAAAATCCTCGATCGAGGGCATGTGATTGGTGTTGAAGAAGTAAAGGTGCATCAGGAGAAGATCCAAATGATCCTAGATTGGCCCACCCCCAGATCACTCATAGTGATGCGAGGATTCTTTGGGATATGCAGCTATATAGGCACTTTGTGAAAGGATTTTCACAATTGGTTGTGCCATTAACAAACCTCACCAAGAAAGGGGTGTTCTAATGGTCAGAGGATGCAGAGGTAGCATTCGAAAAAATGAAGAAGGTGATGAGCACTTTCCCAGTGCTAACACTTACAGATTTCACACAACCTTTTGTCCTAGAGTGTGATTCATTTGGTGAGGGGATAGGTTGGTTATTGATGCAGAATCAACACATGATAGCTTTCAAGAGAAAAAAGCTAAGGGAGCTAGAAAGTCTCTATTCGATCTATTATAAGGAGATGTTGATCATCTTTCATGCACTGGCCAAGTTCAGAAAATACCTAGTGGGAGGACATTTTGTGGTTAGGAATGACCACAATATCTTGAGGTATTTATTGGAGCAATGAGACTTGAATGAAAGGAAACATAAATGGGTGAGTAAGGTGAAGGCATATGGTTTCAACATTGAGTATGTAAATGGGAAGAAGAACATAGTTTTTGACACCCTATCGAGAAGACATGTATCCTTCTCCATGACATAGATCTCAGCAGACTAGAAGTCCATTCTTTTGGTGGAATACTCCAATAATACCTTCTCTTGTGAGCTTATGGAGGGAAGTATTTGGGATGATAGGTACAGGGTAGTGGATGAAATCATCTACTACAAAGACATGATATATCTTGTCCATGTGTCCACACTGAAGGATAATATTGTGAGGAAAGTACATGGTGCACCACTAACGAGGCACCAGGGGTATCTGAAGACCTACAGGCAAGTGAGGGATAGATTCTCTTGGAAGGGTCTCAAGGAGGATGTACTTTTTCATGTGATGGAGTGCATGACTTTCCAATAAAAAAATTCAAAGTTTACACATCATGTGGGACTGCTTCAGTCATTGTCGATTCCAAAGAAGAAGTGGGACATCATTTCCATGGACTTCATTACAGGTTTGCCAAAGGTACAAGGAAGGGATTATATCTATGTGGTAGTGGACATATTGACTAAATATGTGTGCTTCTTTGTCATTCCTTCATAATACAACGCATCTCAAGTAGTGGATATATTCTTCGGGGAGGTGTTCAGACTACATGGTCTTCCGAGGAACATATTTAGTGACCAGGATAGTAGGTTTATCATTTCATTTTAGCAGGATTTGTTTAGGTTATACAGGACAGAGTTGACACCTTGTACTAGCTATCACCCCCAGATAGATGGGAATATTGAGATAGTGAAAAAATGGATTGAGGGGTGCCTAAGGAGCTATGTGTCAGGGTAGCAATGGGCATGGATAAAGTGGTTGCATCTCAGGGATCATTGTTACAATACCACTCATCACATGTCCATCGAGATGACCCCATTTAGGGAATTTTATGGCCATTATGCCCCATATTTTGTGCATTTGGAATTTAGGGAGAGAAGAGCTCCCAAGGCCAAAGATTGGTTGCAGGAAAGCCAGGACATCTTGAGAGTCTTGGAGGATAATTTGCAAGCCGCTCATAATCAACAGAATATGTATGCATATAGGCATAGGGTAGAACACAACTTTGAGGTTGGGGACCTAGTATTTCTCAAGTTGTAACCTTACAAACAATCATTGTTGAAGAAGAGTGGTGTAGAGAAGTTGAAGCCTCAGTTTTATGGACCATGCAGAGTGATCAGGAGAGTTGGGGAGGTAGCATATGAGCTAGAGCTACTAGAGGGTAGCAGGATCCACAACACCTTCCATGTATCATGCCTCAAGAAAGAATTAGGAAAGCAGGTCACTGCTTCGGTAAATATTCCTCCACTATATGAGGAAGGGCATTTGATTCTAGTTCTCGAGAGGATTGTTGATGTCAAGGAGTGGAGGTTGAGAAGCATAGTCATTCGAGATTACTTGGTCGTATGGAGAGTATTTCCAATGGAGGATTTTACTTGGGAAGGAGAGAAAATATTACACCACCCTGATTTGGAATTGCTTGAGGACAAGCAATATTGGGAAGGGAGGATTGTAATGTCCCCTTTCAATTGATCATAATGGAGGATGACTTAATAGCCTATACAACTCATGTAGGCTATAGTCAGCAAGGAAAAGGGAGTCAAGGAGGTTTATTTGGTTTCACTAGGTTAAAAGCATGACAAATCCTAAATTGACATTAAATAAAAATGAGTAAATGAAATTGGAGGGAAAATAAAGTGAGGGCTTGATTTGGTCAAAAAGGGGAAAGATCTAGAAGGCCCGAAGGAAGGATAAATAGAGGGGCAACCCTTCTCTTTGGCATTATGATTTTATCTCTCATTTTGGAGTGCTCTTGGATCCATTATTTTGTTAGGGTTTAGCAAAACCCTTCCACTATTGTAGTTTAGTTTCGTTGGTGCAATATCCACCCTAGTTAACCAAGAGGGGATTCCACCTAGAATTTCCATTGGAGCTTCAGTTTGAGGTTTATATTCAGTTGGAGGTTTGCATAGGAAGTTAGTGAAGGTTTTCTGGAAGAGGCTGATCCATAATTGTGTAGGTATCAGGAAGGTTTCATAGAAACCATGGTTGAAGACATCCCCGTAGATTGAGTACATGGTGTCTTGCGAGGTCTTGCTAGATGTCCAACTTCGTCCCACAAGGACCTCCACGATCGAGGTTCATAGCAGGTTGTTTGGATTGGTCCAACTTCGTCCCACAAGGACCTCCACGATCGAGGTTCATAGCAGGTTGTTTGGATTGGATCCATGAGGGTTATAAAAGGGATTGGACGGTTGTTTGTAGAGAGGCAATGCTAGAGCAGAGAATTGTAGGGATTGGGGAGCCTTGAAGCAATTAACATCATTTATCGTCATCATCCCATGCTTTCTTTTGAATTGTTTTCTGTTAGTGGACATTGTAGTTGCATTGTAGTCATTAGAAATGTGTGTTTAGGAGTATTTTGCATCTTTTATTATATTCATTATAGATCTTTCTATTGTTGTGATTTGTGGTTTTCAAACCATAATAAGATGTCATGGTTATCTGCTATATTTTATGTGTAATGGATGCATGCACTATGTTTGACAATATTCTTGTATAAGAAAACTGTTAGCAATAACATTAGTGCAAATTGTTTGACAAATTTACACAAAGAAACAAAAAATTATGGATAATAAACATAATATTCTAGCCTAGCCTAGTTGGGGACAATTTCTATATTAAGATTGTTTGATGTAATGTTGGAAGCCAAGCAATTTAAGTAGACCTTGAATAAATTGTTGATACCAGAGATGCTTTTTCAATAGGAACCCCTCCAACATGATGACTTGAAGCCCAATTCCATAAGCTCCTCGGAACAAAGGATATGCAAGAAATTTTATGTTCCATTCCTTACATTTTTCTAAATGGTGTGTGTTAGATTCAATGTTGCAATCAAGCCATATTTTCCATCTCCAAACATGTAAGCATCACTGCACATCGTCTCTTGGATGGTTGTTTTTTAAGTATTTTGGCAAAGCAGCCTCATTTGAAACTGTCTTCCATTTCCAAGCCATTTTTGAAATGTAATGGGTGTGGAATGGCATGTTTCATGAGCCAATCACTTATAAAGGTTGCATCTTCTACCCATGTAAATAAGATGGTACGATTTAACAAATGGAAAAGGTCTCCCTGGAATACAATGAAAAAGTGAAATGAAGCTTATGGGCCACTCTTGTGTTTTCCTTGATGTTGGTATTATGGCAAGTAAAATTACTATGTGGTTGATTGCAGGCTTGGAAGAGAAGCAAGAGGTTCATTACATCCATAAATAACATAGGAAAAAAAATGTTAACTAGTTATCATCTCTTGGTTTAACAAATAGGTAAGTAGTTAATCCACTTACCTTTTCACTTCTAGCCATATTTCATGAAATTAGTATATAATTTGTTTAATGATGTAGGCCACACATGCTTTTGATACTAATACAATATGATTTATTTTTATGGGGAAGAACTAGATTGCAAAGAAAAAGCTAAGAAAAAACAAAGGGCAAGTAAAGACATATTGCTTCAAATTCATAGAAGCCAACACATTAGTGATTCAACACATGTAGCTCATGAAGATGATACTTTTGATCATGATAAACTTGATATATCACATTATCTACAAGAGATTCTTGTTAAACATGAGGAAAAAGGAAAAACAAGTTTGCAGTTTCTTTATTCAAAATTAAAGGAAATGTTTGAAGGAACATCTATGGTGACCAATGAGTTACCTAGTGCCATACATTTTGTAGCTAAGGAAAAATCAATTTATCCTAGTGCAAGTAAACATACATTGGTTACATCTTTTCCAAGAAATGTGCCTCGAAATACATTTGTTGCATCTATAGATTTTGATGCAATAGGATCACCCAATATTTTTATTTCTAGAGATGTATTAGCTATTGTTAAAACACAAAGATTGAATCAAAAGTGGTATAGGTGTACATAAATGAAAGACAAAGAAATAAAATTAGAAGGGAAGGAGGATTTCATGGTTGAGGTATCGAAATATGGTGATCCCATTGACCAACATGGTGCAAGGTGGGTCACAGAGTTGGGTACAAGATGTAGCTCTCATTTGGATCTTTGCAAATCAAATTTTACAAACCAAGATCCAAGAAGTGTTGATATTTTCATACAAAAAGTGGAAAATTCTTTTGAGAATGTTGATAGGAATATTTCTAGAAAATATTACAAGAAGAGATGAGAATTTTGATGAACAATTCTAGACATGCATGTAGAAAAATAATTGTTGATGGAAATGAGATGACTAACTCCACTCTAACTCCCAAATAGTTGGAAGATTTGAAGGAATATGGTAACGAAAGATGGTGATATAATTGACCAGCATGGTGCAAGGTGGGCCACAGAGTTGGGTACAAGATGTAGCTCTCATTTGGATATTTGCAAATCAAATTTTGCAGACCAAGATCCAAGAAGTGTTGACATTTTCATACAAAAAATGGAAAATTCTTTCAAGAATGTTGGTGGGAAGATTTCTAGAAAATATTACAAGAAGAGAATGAGAATTTTGATAAACAATTGTAGACATACATGTAGAAAAATAATTGTTGATGGAAAAGACAGGACTAACTCCACTCTAACTCTCAAATAGTTGGAAGATTTGAAGGAAGGTATGTGTTTCGAAGATTTTTTGGAAAATAATACAAGAGGTAGTGATCGAAGGAAGGTAGTTGAGGTATTGAGAGATGGTGAGCCCATTGACCAGCATGGTGTAAGGTGGGCCATAGAGTTGGGTACAACATGTAGCTCTCATTTGGATCTTTGCAAATCAAATTTTGCAAACCAAGATCCAAGAAGTGTTGATATTTTCATACAAAAAATGGAAAATTCTTTTGAGAATGTTGGTGGGAAGATTTCTAGAAAATATTACAAGAAGAGAATGAGAATTTTGATGAACAATTCTAGACATACATGTAGAAAAAAAATTGTTGATGGAAAAGAGAGGAATAACTCCATTCTAACTCCTAAATAATTGGAAGATTTGAAGGAAGGTATGTGTTCCGAAGATATTTTGGAAAATAGTACAAGAGTTAAGAAAGAAAAAAAATAATATGAAGGTTCCATATGTTTTTGGTTGTGGTGGGTTGTAATGAAAAAGAGAAAAATTTGTAGTAAGCCTATGGATTTTTGGCCAATGTACATTGTGCTATATATTTTGATTTATTTACCGAATTGATTGTGTGTTGAAAATTGAAATTGACTTGTATGTGGAAAACAATGATATAGAACTGGTTGTAGAAGACATTGTCCAACATATGATAGACTTTGACTATTTTAAAGAGAGTAGGATGTCAAAATCTATAATAGAAAGTCCCTTTCCATCTTTTGAAGTTCAAAAAATCCCAATATGAACCACTTCAAATTTTGAAAACCCACAAAATGACTATCAACATGCAATGAAATGCATATACGGGTTGACATAGACAATTTCACACATGACCTCCTCCCTTAAACCTATTGTTGTTGCATGGAAGAAGTGTGAATTTGTTGGTTCAAATGTGGTAACCCAAGGTTAATTCTCCTATAACCATTTCTTTACATGATTTTTTAATTTTGTTGATGTTCTTTTCCCATTTTTTTCACTCATGAACCCTATTTTTTCTTGAATGGCAATGCCCATCAATATTAGGAAGGAACTTCATACATGGGTGGTAAAAATATGGTGGAAGACTCAAGAAATGAGCATGCAATTTGAATCCTTGATGTTATAAAATTCCTTGAACCAAAACATGCAAAGGCATGGTCCTTATAGAAATATCTTTTGTAGAGTTAATGTTATGTCATATGCTCTGGTAATCTATTGATTTACACTACATTCTCCTACTTGAAAACATAGTATTTCAACAATATTCCAAGGTAAATTTGAATGAATATCTCCTTGATCAAAATATTGTCAATACTCATTTCTATACGGAAATACCTACGCAATGTCTTTGAAAAATCCCCAATGGTGTTTACCTATGTAGGCAACTTCGTTTCCATTTAACTCAAAATTATATAAACTTTCTTGTTATATGAAGGTTGTTAATTATCATATTTTCAAGTCAAAATCATTAGAGGAATTTGTTGGGGAATAGGGTGGAACACGACATGAAAAAGAGAACAAAGTACTACAGATAATCAAAGAGGAATAAAAAAAATTCAAAGACAAAGGGTGGTGTCTGTTAGGTCCACATATTGTACCCTTTTTGCCCATACTTTTTGCTTTTGGAGTTGAGCATATATAGTGCGCAGCTATCTTTGAAACAAAAGACTTCCCTGGG
>CBVK0100729460.1:0-11250 GCA_900067695.1 Picea abies
TATATTAAATACTTAAACAAAATAGTAGATTGACAACAAAATAATATATAACAATGGAAATAATATAACTCATAAAATAAAAATACATCACAAAACACAATAGAGTGACAAAATATGTATTCTTATCATAACAAACTCATAATAAACAACATATGATATATAGCAAATCACAATACTCACAACAATAATTAAATAACAACAAAACAATGTAACAATAATAATATACACTCCTGACAACAAGACAATGTATTAACATAATACCACTACATAATATAATGATTTATAATGAGAAGAGATAGTAATATGATGACAACACTTATTATATTACAACAACGATAGTATCACAATCAACTTAGATAACATTCTCACACGGTTATAAGATTACATGCATGCAACAACAAACTGTAAGACTCAAAAACGATTTACAGGGTTAAATAGAGATCCATAGAACCAAATCCATGATGATGAATCAAAGGCATGGGGAAAGATGCGAGTTGGAGGTCGAGATAAGCATTGAGAATATATACAAACAACTAAATAATTTCAATGGAGTGGCAGTCAATCAAGCAGAGAAATGGGCAGAAGAAAGAATGGAGGCGAATTGGATATGATCGTAGAAGACATAGAGATCTGCATAATTAGAAATGATAGCAATCTGTACGGTGAAGAGAAGGAAAGACATTGGGCATAGAATGGAGCAGAAATGGTGGGTGCTCTATATTGAAGATTTATCCACGAAAATTCATAATAAAATTCGTGGACTAAAACAATGTAAAACAAAAACTAAATAGCACACCAAATGCAATAAAATTAAACAAAATTACAAAGCAGGAACATTACCTGGGTTGAAGGGCCCTTCCCGACCATGGGCAACGTGCCTGGAGAGTTAGCTCAGAGCAGAAATATGCACAACAAAAATTAATCCTTTATTTATTGAATATCAAGATTCAACCTCATAATAATACAACAACAGTGTTTTTCTATCTAATCCTTGCTTACAATAATCACATTATATTTATACATAACATATCAAACAAATTCTTGGATGCATCAATCCATCGTTCCCATGGATGAGATTTTCTTGGATAAAAATAAAGAATTATCTACAACCAACGAAGGATCACATACTAATTTAAATGATCAGATAACTAAGGTGTCAAACCCAAGGCCACGTCATAAAATCTGGGCATGGTGTTTTCAAATCTGGACATATCACGAAATTTGAGCAGATGTCAGTTCGAAGAACCATCAATAACTCCTCAACCATTCATTTGTTTGGAAAACAGTTCGCGCAAGACCCAATTTTCCATTCTAGAAACAAAACCCATGTTCCTGATTCTTTAAATTGTCTTCATGTGTGCACGAAAATTGAGGGTGAAGTTGATTGTCTAGAACTTTTATTAATTTGGTTGAATTATTCCCCCTGAGCTAGAGGTCCACATGTGCGAACTAGGTGGATTTTGGCTCACGAGACTGCATGTTGACGTCACTGCGGAGAAAACCTATGTTTCTGATTTTTTCTTCAAAGAGCTCGAATATGTTAAACAATGGTGTGTACTAGAATGACAATATTGGTGCGAAAATGTTGAACTGTTGTTATGGTACAAGAATATTGATTGTGATAGTACAAGAATCACAATTCACAAACCGTCATTAGTGAACCATGATATAATAATCTTTTAAACACTAAAAATATAGAAAATACAATGTATTAACCACATTGGATATAATGACGAATGATGGCGTTTAATTAGGGTTTATGGTGTGTATTAACAACAAAATGTAGGAAAATGTGTAATAATGAATGTTTTTGTATCGCGGAAAACATGGAAAAAGTGGAGCTCACCACACCCCCAAACCCAATAATTTGCATTTCCTCATGCAAACAAGGTGAACTCATAATAGTTTACTTATGAATTTATGTGACATTGTTTCTTTGTGTAGGTGTTGGTTCTTGTGTAATTTGCATTTCCTCATGCAAACAAGGTGAACTCATAATAGTTTACTTATGAATTTATGTGACATTGTTTCTTTGTGTAGGTGTTGGTTCTTGTGGAGAGACACTATGGAAGCTAATTATACCATCACAGATTGATTTAAAATAGAGAAACAAAATTATCATGAAAATGGAGTACAAGCAAGGGATGGGTTATCAGAGGGTGATAGTGAATGGTATGAGTGTGTAGAATCTGAAATGATGGGGATGGTGGTCGTATGAACTTGGACACCTTTATACTATGTATCTCATATTCATTCTAAGACCAAGATTTACATGTGGTTATTTACTTGAATAGGAAACCATGACTTCATCTTCTTATTTAGAATCATTCAAATGACTTAGGAATTATTTATGGTGTACAAGGAGAAGATATTGTAGATGTTTTATTTTATTTTATTTGTATACCACATATTTCCTTTTCATTGCCTGGTCTTATGATCCGAGTATAAGTTTCATTATGACTGGTGGAGTGAAAATGGAAGGTTTAGTGAGTAGTTGTGATAGTACTTTCTAAGTGGTAATAATTTGTAGTGGAGTGTGTAGTACTTTCTTAATAAATTAAATAGACTTATACATGTTTTACCTCAAGTTAACTGATGCACACTGAAGTGGAAACTATGCAGAACATGATGAAAGATATGTGGAAACATGATGTGGACCATTGAAAGATGAAGATGAGGCAGATCAAGGTTGAGGACTACTAAAGAGAACGTAAGTTGATCTGCTAGATCTAGAAAAAAGACTGGTTGAGATGAACTAAAGATGTTGGAGATGCTGAAGAGAGACTCTGAATATTTGGAGATCTCCCCCAAACCCAAGAGTTTTCATGTCCTCATGAAAATTGCTTAAGACTGAGTGGCATGTGACTATAAGAAAAAAACTGCTGTCAACTTTTGTTGATACCAATCTAAGAGTTGCTAAGAACAAAAATATGAGAGTTGTTAATGAAGTGTGGGCACAAAGTCCATGATTGCTAATCCTGACCACCCAGAGAGAAAATCATAAAATCGTATCATAAACCGATCATAACATGAAGTACATCCAATGTCACATTTTGACAATTTAGATTTGAAAACTTTTCGAAGATCACTTATGAATATTCCCCCTCTATGACTGACCGAGATAATTAAAGCATAACCCACAAAAATGTGTAATCATCTTTTCTATTCTATAACAAATATTTATAGTTCCTTGATTAAACAAAATTCATCAAAAGATTAGAAACTCTTATGTTCAAGTAACCCTGTATAGATTAGAGTAGGGATTTTGTTCTTCTCCTTTAAGAAGGAAAATAAAAGAGTATTAGCAGTCTTAACAAATGAAAACCCCATAGGAAACTAGCCAACCTTTTTCACTCTGAAAAGATTTATAGTCATTCAAGTAATAAACATTAATTTCACAGTTGAGTATATTAATCTTCTAAGATCATGGTCCCACTCTTAAGATAATACATCTTAGATATAGTATGAATTGGATGATAGGGTATTAAGGTAAAATTAGGGTTATTCTCAAATGGAAAATAGATGGATTTTATTTAACCTTTAGTTCAACCATGCATTCTTCTTCTTAATGATTTACACAAGTATATCATTCATATGGACAAATACATATTAGGCATATCAAAATCAGAACCCATTTCCAGCAATTCTGTTCAGTACTCTGATAGGGTAATTTTGACATCTAAGAAATATCCCCCACATGAATAATGCCCCATTTCCCACGAGCCTATTCTATACCTTGATGGGTTTGCCTAGTCATACCATAGGATGGTACCTGCTACTATTATACCTGTTTAGTATTCGGATAGGTTAGCCTCTTAAACCCATTTTCCATCAGAGGCTCTTGTCCCAAAATTCACCCTTAAGATAAAATTTCATAGGTTTATTTTGCATGGGTGAATGGAGGAGAAACTCTGAAAACCTTTTTACAAGATGGGATGGTATTAGGTTGGAAGATATTCTACAAATTTCCCATAAAATATTGTTTGCATGAAAAATACAATTATGTATTTAGATTAGTCCAAAGACATATCATGGTTAAATTTACTTAATTTGTGGTGAATGAGGCCATTATAGAATAACCTAAAGTACCTCTATTCCTTAAGGTCATCTTCTTCACATAGGATTATAGTACTTTTCCCATGGGTAGAAAAATCATGTACTCTCCTACTACTATTTAATAAAGATGCTCTATTGACCAACTTTGAGAAAATATCAAGTTGTACTAACTGCCTATGGGTCTAATAATATGGAATTTTAACTTTATGTAATATCATAATTAAAAAACATGACTATGAACTACTACTATAATAAATTGTCTGAAATTTTGTATAAAGAAAGGAGAAAAAATATATAAAAGAAATGAAAATGATTGGTTATGTCAAGAAGTCTTGGGTTTGATATTTGAATTTTTTTCTTTTTAATTTTACCCTGTTAATAATTGTCTAAACTATAAATTCCAGTAAGGAAAGTAGTTCGGTAGGGAAAACTAATTAAAGTTAGAGACTAATTTTCACACAAACAAATTTTAGGGGGGGTAGTAGGAAATGAAATTTAGTTGTCCCAAAACAGTCTTAGGTAATAAAAGATTAATAAAAGAAATGAAAATGATTGGTTATGTCAAGAAGTCTTGGGTTTGATATTTGAATTTTTTTCTTTTTAATTTTACCCTGTTAATAATTGTCTAAACTATAAATTCCAGTAAGGAAAGTAGTTCGGTAGGGAAAACTAATTAAAGTTAGAGACTAATTTTCACACAAACAAATTTTAGGGGGGGTAGTAGGAAATGAAATTCAGTTGTCCCAAAACAGTCTTAGGTAATAAAAGATTAAAATAGAAGACAATTTGGACAAAACAACAGAACCAAAAGAAATGCAATTACTTCCCTGAATAACCCATGAAGATGTTCTCTCAATGCAACTGAAAGGAGGATAACTGCAAAACTCCAACAAAACATCATAGACTAATTTATTTAGAAAACTTGGAAAAAAATCTAACTACCAGCTTCAAAAACATATTGAAAATTTTGGGAAAACAAACTCCCTTAAGATTAGTTTCTCAGTTTGACAGCTACAATTATTGAAAAAGACATAAAAAATGATGTTGCACCAAAATAGCAACAACATGCAACATTTATTTATTTATTTATTGTCCTACCTTACCTAAGAAAAGACCCCTTTTCAAGTATATGAATACTTCTAATGAAGCCACGTGCATAACATGATCATAAATATACTCACATTCAGGTTTGAGCTATATACTTTAATAAGTACCCACACATGAGGAACCAACAGTTTTGAATGACTTGATGTGAAGAGTTGTTGAAGAAGAGAGTGGTGGTGCAATATGATAATCACCTGGAACCAACATTCAATATAATAATGGTGTCCTTGGTCCACCTCTTCATTTAAACCACTATGTGTATTCTTTTCTTTAGCCTCCTCGATCTCAGGTTCTAGTGGCTTCTCCCGATTATATATGGTCTATGAGTCTTCGATCTCCTTGGTAGATTCACCAAATTGATCAATTAAGGTTTATAGATCTTCTTGTAGCCATGGTTCAAAGGACTTTTGTTCTTCTATGTCTTTTGGAGAATTAGATAGGTTCCTGACTGCTATCAAGATGTGCTCTTCCTGAGAAGAAGAGATCCCAGTTGTTGCTAGGATTTTAGAGAGTTATTCCAAACTCATTATCAGATTTGAATCCATCTTGTTGGTTGATGGGTCATGTCTCACACGTGGATTAGTGCATGGGGTTCTTACAGCACCCAAAATATTTTTTATTTTTAATATTTTAGATGAAAAATGAAATGAAAATTACCTACACACTCGCAACAATTTTAAGCAAACCATAAAAAATAATAGAAACTAACTGTAGAATTTGAATATCACACCACACTTGCATGAAAAGAAACACACTTGCAGGAAAGTAAACACACTTTGCAGGAAAGTAAGCACACTTTGCGAAAGAGAAACACATTTGCAAAAGGAACTGACCTGGGTTTAGGTAGAGACTCACTAAAGTGGATGCACAGGTTCTTATGTCTTGTCTTACTATCTTGTCCTCCACTAGGTTGTGTAATTTAAAGGCAACCTACCTACCTAGACTTCAATTCCTTTAGCACCTCCCCGACAATGGTGCCAAAAATGTTGGGCTAAAATATATGTACTATTAATTCCCACATTTAATTATCAACTGGGGCTTGTAAGCTTCGAGGTGCAGGCATAGTAAACGCAGGATCATAGCCTAGTCTAGCCTCATCTAAGCCGGCAAAACAATCCTCAAACCCACACTCCAAAAAATTAATACTAAGGATTCATATCTGGGACGTAGGAATAACTTAGTGCTATAAATGCTTAGATCATAGTCTTTCATGCACTCGGGGTGATGTTCGTGTGATTAATCATGAGTAGCTTACTTAAGTTTTATGCCCTTCAATGATTATTTCCTATAGTGGATCCACACTTAAATGAAATAAAAGAAACAAGCAAACAAAAATGAATTCAATTGACAGGAAATAAACTAACACATTGGGAATAATTCCAGCGCGGGAAGGCCATATCTCACGAGTTAGACCTTTAATATGTCTATTGTTGATTGAAGCTAAATGAAATTAAAGTGCAAGAAATCGAAAGGTACAGGAAATAAAACCAAGTGCAGGAAATAGAAGGAGATTTGAACTATGAAAGAATTAAGTCAAAACACAAGAAAAAGAATTGAAAACCAAACTAGATTAAAAATACAATCAAGACAATAAATGAAATCAAACTTTAAATTCAAAGATTGTTCCTCAAGTGAGTACACCAAACTTAAAGAAACAAGGATTGGAAGACAATGGAGAAGTGAATATAAATCTACACAAGTAATGAAGTGAGATGAATTAACTCTGCAATCTGTCTTATCTGAAATCAAATCTGGTTGGACACAATGATTTCCAGAAGTCAAGTGTTTTATTAATGGCGAATGCATATGGAATGGAAGTGAACTATATTTATAATTAGTCAAGCATACAAATGGTTTCCATTATTGAGCAATGATTTAATTTAAGAGCCAATTGGTGAAGGTAAGAGAAGAAATATGTTTTGTATTTTTTTATGAATAAAAAGAAACAATACATAATAGTTAACACATATAAATGGTTCTCTACTCTTAACTGTGTATAGTCTTTGTTTAATAATGATGGGAATGAGTGAATGAAGGAAACTTAACCAAAGGAACAATTAACTCTGAGTTTATTTTTATCAATCTAATGTAAGAGAACATATTTAAATCATAAAATGCAAATAACAATGGGACTGTAATTAAAACACACAGATCAAAAACATCATATTTACAATCTAATCTATAAAGCAAAAGGAAAGAAGCAAGATGTTACCAGAATGAGGGGTCCTTCCCACACTGGTTAACCCTGCTTGAAGACAATCGGATCAAGTCAAATAGATGCACAATGGATTAGCAACAATCAACTCTCCATTTTGATCAAAAACTATGTTTTTACATGGCAGTTAACTCCTTAAAGCTTTCTCACAAGAACAAATCTTTTACTTACAAAAACTTCATGAAACTAATGGCTTTCTTCTCAACCCTATGAGGATCTATTTATACATAAAAATCCAAGGAGAAAGGATAGAACCGAATCCCCAAAACTCAAATTTTGGTTAAAACCAATTTTACAAATTTTGGAATGAAATCACAAAAATCTGGGGTTTTCGTCAATTTGGGCAGATTCGAGTTATAGATCCACCCATATCTTCCAAAAAAATTCGAATTTTGAAAAAATTCTCACCTATTGCTCAATTTTTCACATTCTAGACAAAACCCATATCGTAGAATTTTTGGATTTGATACCATTTGCACAGAAATTGTGGCGCAAGTTGGCAGTTTGAGATTTTTGCTAATTTTTGTTGAATCATTCCCCCTGATATGGAGGTCCACATGTGTGAGATGGGTGAATTTTGACTCACAATTTAGTGTTTCATCGTCATTCTGGACAAAACTCATGTTCATGATTTCCTTCTAGAAGCGCGCCAATATGACAAGCTACAATATTAGGTATGGGAATAGTTATATTAGTGCAGAATGTTGAACTGCAATAATGGTACGGAAATGTTGATCATGCAAATCACACTTTATCAATCGTCATTATTAACACATGATATAATAATCTTTTAATCACTAAAAACATAGAAAAATATGTATTAACCACGTAGGATGAATAACAAGAGACAATAGAGGCTTATGGTGTGATTAGGGATATATTATTGGCAAAATGTGGGGAGAATGTGTAATGATGAATGTATTTGTGTAGCGTAAATATGAAAAAACTAGATCCCAACAGGATTCCAACTAAAAGAATTATTTTTAAGGAGCATTGTGAGGGGAGCTACAATTTTTCCATAATTCTAAACAAACTTGTGATAATAGTCTGTCAAACTCAGGAAGCCACACAAACTTTTTAAGAGTTTTTGGGTGCATCCAATCCTGCATAGCTTCAATTTTCTTTGCATCCACCCTGACACTTTCCTTTCCCACAATATCTATGAGGTACTCAACTTCAGAGGATCCAAAAGCACGTTCAAACTTCTTAAGAAAAAAAATTTGTTGAGACAGTAGTTGTAGAACTTGATCCACATGGGCAAGATGGGCTTGTCGAGTTTTGCTATAGATAAGGATATCATCAGATAAAACCAAGACAAAATGATAGAGGAAAGGATGGAATAAATGATTCATGAGACTTTGAAAAGTGGAGGGAGCATTATAGAGGCCAAATGGCATAACCAAGAACTCATAGTGACCCTCATGAGTTCAAAATGCAGTCTTTGGAATGTCTTCTTCTTTCATACAAATATGGTGGTAACCAGAGGGGAGATCAAGTTTGGTAAAATACTGAGCACCACTTAATTCATCCAAAAGGTCATCAATGATAGCACTGAGAATTTTTTCTTTGATGGTGAGTTTATTGAGGGCACAAAAATCATGACACATGCTCCAATTACCTTCTTTCTTGAGTACCATGACTATTGGAGAAGAATAGGAGTCGGTATTGGGACAAATGACACCATATTCTAGCAATTCTTAAACAATCTTCTCAATTTCATTCTTTTGGGCGAAGGGATGACGATAAGGGAGAACATTTGGAGGGAGATTTCCTGGAATGAGAGGAATGGAATGATCATGGACACCTAGAGAAGAGGGAAGTCCCTGGGGGGTTTGAAACACAACTTGGTGTTGGAAGAGGATGGATTGGAGGTCTAGATGGACATAGTGTGTTTCAACTGCCTGAATGGAATGAAGTTGGGAAATAATTCCATAATGACCTTTTCTGAGGAGATTTTCCATTCGGTGGGAACTGATGATCTCTGGTGACTCTACGGTGATGCCTTGGAACTGGTATTGTTGGCTCTCCTGCTGGAATTACATGGTTAATTTCTACAAATCCATGGTGATAGGGTCGAGAGTACGCAACCATTCATCACCAAGTACAATGTCACAACCGCCCATGTCAATAGAAAACATATGATATTTCATATGGTACTAACCAATTTGTAGGTGCACATTTTCACAATGTCCTCCACATTTCATGGAACCCCCATTGGCAATCATGATTTGGAAATTATTAACAGGACAAATATATCAATTGACTTCTTGGGAAATGCAGTGATGAATAAAATCATGGGTGTTTCCACTGTCAACGAGAATGATGACTTTTTGGTTCTTAATGTAGCCAATTAACTTGAGGGTTTAAGGAGCAAAGAAACCGGTGAGTGCATTCAGGGAAATTAGTGGTTCAACTTTTGGTGGATCAGAGGGTGGATTAAGATCATTTGGTGGGGGTAGCTCAAGTACATGAGAAACATTGACCTATTATTCATAAATATCCTCAATCATAGCCATAAAAAGCTATTATTCCTTACACTTGTGCCCCAAAAAATACTTGTCATCACAATTATAAAAAAGACCCTTAAGTTGGTATTCAGCCATTTCGGCCCGAGTCAACTTCTGAATCTTGAGGGGAGTGGAAAGAGGGGTGGGAAGGGTGGTTTTAGGGTGAGGAATAAAGGTTTTTTTTTTTATGGTTTGGAATACTACTTGTTGTGCTTCCTTGGCCCTTTTTGTAACTTCCAACCAAGTATGGGGGCGAGCCAAGAGGACATGGGCATGCATTTCATCCTTGAGGCCACTAATAAAGCATTCCCTGAAAAAAGCATATGCCATGCCTTCCGTTATGAAAGTCAATTTCTCAAAGGAAGCTATAAACTCTTCCATTGGGCTAGTTTATTTCAACTTGGTCAAACGGCCTAAATGATGGGCATCAGTGTCAAAGTGATCATAAAGCTCTACAACAATCCGTGTCCAAGCCACACACCCTAGGCGTTCCTTTTTACACTATTGTCACCATTTTCAGTGTTCAAGATACAAATGGAGAACACCATAACATAGTTTGGCCAACTCATCGGTATTGTCATGCAAAGAGAAGTAGTGTTCCATTTGGGTGACCCAATCCGTGGGGTCTAAGCCATAAAATTTGTTCATATCAACTCTAGGAAGGAATACATCATTCTAAAAGTGATTGGATTGAAAAGTATGGGAAGTGGAGGAAGTATCATCTTCGGGGTGCAAAGGTTAGTCAGAGGAGGGAAGGATTCCAAGAACATTCATTTTGGCTAAGAGCTGACTCCCAAAGTATTCAAGTTGGCTTTCCATGTCCTATTTCAGGGCTTCCATTTTGGAGTCTATGGTGGAATTCATGGAGAAATTGATGGTGGAAATATTGGCATTGATTTATTGCAATTCCTTCTGGGTCATTGATCCAAGAAATCCTTAAATTCTTATTAATCTTAAAAACATAATAACATCTACTTTATCTTCGAAATAAAAATGATTGTTTCATTGTTTGTAATTTACATGTGAAACAATTATCTCTCCAAATACACTTTAATGATAAAGAACTTGCAAATAATTGAGTGGAAATAGAACAACAATATTAAAATCACATACACAAGTTTGATAATGGAGTTTTGTTGGATCATGTTGTCATTGATGCCAAAGGTTTCATTGATTGATGTCAAAGGATTGATGTCAAGTGATTGATTGATGCCAAAGGATTGATTGATTGATGATTGATGACAAATGTAATATGTATTGTCCTTGATGAGAATGGATAGATGTCAAGTGGAATCATTATCATTGATATGATGCATAAATGAATATGGATCAATGAGTTGTCAATGATACATGATACATAGATGAATA
>CBVK0100729463.1:0-29703 GCA_900067695.1 Picea abies
TCAAATTTCTAAGGATTTTATATAGTTTCTATAAAATTTTGGTGATTTTTAAGGTAAAATAATTTTATTCTATGGAATTTGGACAAACGTTTTTAGAAAAAATGGAAATTGGCGAATCTTTTTTGGGGAAAAACCATGGAAAATTATCCCATTGGCGAAATTTAACCCATAAAATCATCTATGCTCTCAACCCTCTTACATTTATTCCACCGTGGATTTCATTAAATTAAAAGCCTTGAAGAAATCATCTTCGTAGTTATAAGGACCCAATTTTCTTGGCAAAGTCATTTCTCCTCGACGAGCAAAAATTCTTGAACCAATCTCGAGATTGTGATTAGCAAGTTTGCCTTCTCCTCACTTGGATTTGGACCTTGTAAGCATTCACTCACAAACACTTGGAAAACCTGCTCTAATACCAACTTGATCCAAAAATCCTTAGATGATTATTAATCTTTAAAACATAATAACTTCTACTTGATCTTTGAAATAAAAATGATCGTTTCACTTTTTGTAATTTACATGTGAAATACTTATCTCTCCAAATACACTTTAATGATCAACAACTTGCAAATAACTGAGCGGAAATAGAACAACAATATTAAAATCACATACACAAGTTTGATAACAGAGTTCACCCAATTTGGGCTATGTCTCTAGGTCCGCTTCCAATAGAGACCTCTTTATTAATGCTCAAATGCTTGTATTTTACAATGACCTTTTTTTGCATTGCTCAAACTCAGAAACATAGTACACCATTGGATTCCTTGAGAAAAATCATGAAAAATATGAAAAATGAGTATAAAGATCATAAAATTATGTGTCGAAACCCCGTGGCATGCATTATGGTGCAACCTCTAAGTCTAGTTACCCTCGGGAATGAACTTCGAGACCGTACTATGAAATTATGAGTATCCCCCTTCACCTTGGTCAGCAAACCATTAAATAGGGGCTTGGGCTGTAACTACCACCTGAAACTATTAGTCGACATTAAATACAAGTCTGTGAGCATACCTTAACAAGAGGCACCTTTGGTGCAATGGTTAAGGCATACGGTTAGCATGGAGGAGGTCATGGGTTCAATCCTCCGTGATCCTCCGTGAGGGTGGTTATATAGTTTGAAATTATGATATATATGGCATATTCATTGGCACCTTCATAGTTGTAGCATTTGGTTACTTATGATACCATATGATCAAATGTTATGGGTCGAGGGATATCCCTCATCCCTTTTCTTTTGCCAACAATATCATTACACAAACTTAAATATAAATGATGTCATATGTAGTTAAGACACAATACGAGGGTGCAATGATTAGATCGTTGGGTTGTTTTGTGGGAGACCCGGGTTCGATCCTCCGGATTCCAAAAAAAAATTAAATGACCTTACCCATTAATGACCAATGGGAGGTTGCCACATGGTAGCCTCTCATTGGGTTATCATTTCCACTTGTCAACCCGTGATTTGTCCACATAACCTATACGATTTACCACATCGCTTACCTTGTCAGCGTACGATGTTCCACATAGCACCTTGGGGTGTTTCCACATCAACATTGTATGATCATGACACGTGTCACCTTTGACCTTGTTGACTTTGACTTTTGCCTAGTTTGACCCAAACTTTGACCATCCATAAAGTTTGCATACAAACTCTATTTGAGGCGATTTTTGCGTCATTGGAAAACTATTGTCGAGATCTACACATTGATGGCATTTTAGATAGAATTTGTGATATTTGAATTTTGAGAATTTGTAAATCCTTCTAGACCTCTATGAGCATTCCAAATCCTCCTGGACCTATGTGAGCATTCAAAATCCTTCTGGACCTCTGTTAGCATTCCTAGATCCTCCTGTATCATCCATGGAGAGATCAAATATTGACAAGGTATAAAGGTGTGCTTCAAGATCTTGGTTGTAGGTGTGAGCCATGATGAAAGGGGGTAGAGGAAGGGGGTGGGTGGTTCTGCACAGAAAATTCGTTATGAGAGAAGGGTATCACAACGATTATGGAAAAAAGGGGAATCCAACAAAATAGGTCTCAAATAAGGGGGTCGAGACCATAGAAAAATAAAGGCTAAAAAATGCTAGGTATCACTGCGATCAGGACGAAAGGAGGAATCCAATGGGATAAGCCTCAAATAAGGGTGCGAGAAAATCCTAGACATTTTTTTTAATCTTGTGGAGTTATACTCTGATCTAAATAATACTACAGTGGAAAAAATCCCAAATTCTTAACAAGAAGGAATGTTTAGTTATTTTGCAACCAGAATGTAGGAGGCAAGGTTGCACGACAATAGATCTTGTATGTTCATTTTCTGTTATGTTTCCATGCCAAGGGTTGGGGTGTTCATCGTTCCTACAAACAATGGTTTTCCCTATTTTATATCTCTCTAATATACGTGTGGGGTAGAAGAGTCGTACTTGGCCCAATATCTCAAGGCACCAACTAAGGAGGCTAGACTATACCTTTAGTCGTATTACCCGATTACCCAGGTACGAGAGAGTATCTTCGTGAGTGTTATTCTCGGTGGCATTATAACAGTTAGACGGTCAATCGGTTGATCTATAGAAGGGTTCAGGATTCCTAGGAAAGTCCATATACATGTGTTATTTAATGTGCTACCACTCGAAGGGGTACCAACAAGGTATACAAGGGTGTCCAACAATGTGAACTTAAAAACCTCTTATATTTCCTATGTGTATGCTTCCCCTACAATAGATTTATGTGTTGAACGACAGATCATTGTAGTTTAAAGATGTTGGAACACATCTCTACCCTCAAAAAAAAAATTACCCATGATTCTTGCCCAGGAAAGTGCTTTGATACCACTTGTTATGCACCTGGTTATGTTATAGTGAGAAAAAATACGAATATCACAAAAATTACAAATAGAACAATAGAATATGGAGAATAGCACACCAAAATGATACCTTTATTGAAACAGGAGCAATTTTCACTTGCCTCTTCTAGTGGGAACCTCCAATAGAGAAACGCTCTATTACAATAATTCTCCAAACAAAGATTTATCATGCCCTCGACTCCTATTTATACTAAATCTATCTACCCAAAGGAATAATCTAGAGGAAGATATTTCTATAAGCAGAAGTTTCTATTAGGTCTTCTTAATTTTGACTTATTCTCCTTATTCCTATGCCTTATTTATTAATATCATCCTTTATTACATGGAAAATATATTATTCTACCTACATGAGGGGTTAGAGAGGTTAGGTCCCTAACAATTTTTAATGGCTCCTACTGAGTAATTGAAAATGGGTCTTGGTTGTGGATTTAATTGATGAACTAAGAGTCCAAATTCATATTCGAACTCGTTGTTTTCATTTTAATTATGAAAGGAAATGATGGGTTTAGAACCTAGATCAAAGTGTTGTGCTCTGTCAATTGGTTTCAACCATACTTTGGTTTTTGAATGTTGGGTTAAGCTCAACATGATATTCGAACATGTCTTGTGTCAACATTGGATTTATATGAACTCGTATCTATTTTTGGGTAATAGTTCAAGCCATTGTTCTCATTTTGTTCTCAAATGAGAGTCATTTATGTTGGTTGTATGTTTAGATAAGTTTAAAATCAAACCAGATTCTAGAAATGGAATTATAGTCCTTTAGAGGAAACTTGCACTTTCAATTCACTCCTTCATTTTGGATTAATACACTATATGACTCTCGAATCTGTTGGTTTAGAAACAATAGGGTAATAAGTTATACCCTATCTTTTAAATGGCTTGTGGGCTCGAACTCAGGTTATTTGAGTTATAATGTGTCTTTCCTTCAACACAAACGATCATAGCATAGTGTTACATGCATGTTGGTATGATACCTAGCATGAGACTCTTTCATTCAATTTAAGCAATAGTTTGAAAAGAAATGAAAAGTAATTGATTTGAGACAAGCATTCTACAGGTCAAAGTATTGCATGCATATAATATAGAACCGATGTGACTGGTTGCAATGGTGACTTCATAAACAATTTTCTTTGAAAAATGATTTTGTTTCAATTGGGTTAAGAACAGAGTTCGAATATGGTTGGAGTATGAAGTAATTATATTAAATCCCATGTCCTATGTTATTTTGTTGATTAGTTTTCTACGACATTACTTTGATTTTAATAATGGATTCGAGATACACAATGATCATAGTGTACAAGTGATTAATTTTATCCATTGATTCTCTGATCATATTTAGAGGAGTGAGAATATTTCCTTTTAAAGATATAGCATACTTGTGTCCAACTAATATGAAATATTATAAGAAAAGGAAATAAATGATGTTTATTTGGATGATTATATAGGCTTCATTTCCCATTCATAAATACCATTTTTTGTAAGTTAATTTTTCCTTATCCTCACTCACTAAAATTCCATTTCTCATTTTTTTTTCCTATATAATTAAAGAAAGTGGAAATATCAAGCATACACAATTGAAGTATGTCGTTAACCTGATGAAACAACAATAGAGTTGAATGATAAGTTATGTTGTTTGGGATGTTTGTTTGCAATATACAGTTATGGTTGAAAGAGATGAGGTATTGAACAGTCTCTCATTCTATACACTTCTATGGTTCATACTTTTAAAAGGATACAATTTGTATGCACGAAGATTGTAAAATTGAATAAAGGAAGCCATATGTTTTTGAAAATATTATTATATAGATCTAGTTTCCCTCATCAATTTCACTTTACATAAGTCATTCCCCCAAATCCCTTTCATTAAATTCCTTTTTCCATTTATGTCATGTCTATATAATGAAATAATATGCATAAGAAGAGATACAACTTAACGTAATCATCATGATAAAAGAGGCATAATTAAATGATGTGAAAGGATTTGGGAATATTTTGGCTGATTTTAATCATGATGACATGGTTTAAAGTTGAGGTGTTGGACAGTCTTCTTGTAATTTTCTGTACATATCTTAAAAAATGGTGGTTTGGAGATGACAAATCTCATGGTTGGATGTTGGAAACGTTGTATTGTCGTCTATGTTTTCACTTTTCCCTTTCACTTCTCATTTGTGGTGCATGGTTGTGTTATGTCAGAGCCAATTTAATCATGATGATAAATTGTGTTGGTTGTTTTATCTTACTATGTCTTATGCACTTATTAACTTGACTATGATGTACATATATGAGCTTCTTCAATAGGGGTAGCAACATAGGGGGAAACAAAGGAAGAAGAGGAAGATTTCCTAACACATTTTGGCAACCTGGGGGGCATAAGAAATTGAGGTTCTCTATTCACTTTAATGTTCATTCTGATGAATTTCAACAACTGATCCAAACTGGGAATTTAAACCTAGGTGGACAACATACCTTACCACAACCTGAAGTACCTCCTAATGTTATCTTGGAACCTCACCCTAGTATTGTCAATGTTCCTGAATCCCCTGTGAAACCTCATAATGATGAATGGGGTAATATACCTTCCAATCCTTCTTTTGGTTCCAATCAATGGCCCATTGACTCCCCTCCTCCTCTAGTTCATATTGTTTCCATGAATGCATATTTTCCTTCTCCTATGGTTCACCCTACACTACCAGTCCATGTTGTTTCTATAAACACATCTATGCGTCCTCCTCCTCCTCCTCCAAAATATCACAAAAATACTCCTCATGGATCCCAAGTTAACAAAGGAAAAGAACCAATTACCTCCATCAACATGGCTAAGTCCTTTCCCTCTACTCACTCCAAGATAAAATCAGCAAGTAGTGGTAACAAAAGTTTAAATGATATGCATCTAGAGTTATCCCAGCTGGAAGAAAAGAAGTCTTGGTATGAGGACTTCATCAGGGAAAGGAAAGAATTTTTCGAAAAGAAATTCATTGGGTTATTTTGATTTTGTTTATTATGACATTTGACTATGACAATATTTTGGACAGATGGTTGAACCATGATATTTATTTTTGAAACTTAAAATATCATGTTTATTAATGGGAGATACAAGAAATAAATTCCTTGGGCTATTTTGATTTTGTTTATTATGACATTTGACTATGACACTATTTTGGACAGATGGTTGAACCATGATATTTATTTTTGAAACTTAAAATATCATGTTTATTTATGGGAGATATTAGTGACATATGTCATGTTGTTTTGAATGCATGTTTATGGTATGCTATATGATGCTGATATTTTTTAAATTTGATGATTATATTATGGAGCAAAAAGGAAAAGTGAAAATTGATTATTGAAACAAAGGGTGCATAATAGAGGGCGACCCCACCTATTTAGTTTTTATATTATTTATTAATTATCCTTATCATAAAGTTACTTGTCCTATTTATTAACTAAATTTATTTAACTTAAATAACTAAAAGCAGATCAACTACTTGGAGAACTACCTTTTAAAGAATAAAAGGAAGAAAAGAAGGACACAAAAAACAAAAGGAATTAGAGAGAAATACTTCTGATAAGGTTTTCTCTTGTTTCATATTGAGATTTTTGAATTTCATTCTTTCATTTTATAAGTTTCTTTAAGAGATAAATACTCTTGTTGACAGTAGGATCATTCTAAAGGTGTAAAATAGGAAAGGACTAAGAAGCATAGACATTTTACATGCTTCAGATGATCATTCATTTGTCTTGGCAGTCTGTTTAGTTTCATTAGAATTTCCAAATTAGTTTTCAGTTCTGATTAAGACTATTTTGTAGAGTCAAGACTTGATGAGCTTATGGCTTGGTTGATCCATTACATTTTAGTCTTGGTCATTTTCTTTCAAACACTGGTTGTCTTTGTATGATTATTAAAATTCCATCCTAGACTTCTAAGTTTGATTTTGGTCCTTACTCTCGAAAGGGTTTGAAAAGAGGCATTTGTCTATAACTCATCAAAGTTATCATTAATAAAAAACTAGTTTATTCTCAATTGATACTTTTCTTTCTTATTTTCATATTGTATATATTATTTATTTCGTTCATTTTAATTTTTATAATCATTCACATGTAAACATTTTTACATTTTTTAGAAAAATACACAACTTGATAATAGCATCAGGCCCAAGAACATGTTTCTTGAGGGTTAATTGATTATTTTGCATATGTTATAAACCCAGGGTAACATTCTCACCTCTATCACATTTTCCTAGTGAGATTTGAAAATGCTTGAGTGAGGAATTTGCGTTCCTCGCCCTCAACACACATCATCAAATCACCTTAAGTGATTGCCAAGTCACATATTCAAAGTGAAACATCACTTAAGTTTCCTCCACATCATTCAAGTGTGCTCAAAATAACCCCACAATTGTCATAAAGTTCCCCAAGTGAGGGTCGACCCTCATTAATGAGGAAAAACACTTCAAAGAGGGACAAAAGAGGGGGAAGTTTTAAAATATTACGCATGGAAAGTGTAGATGGGGTCCATGTGGATGAAAATATCTCATCCATGCCTCGAAGAGCATGACTAATGGCTCAAAAAATGTGATATGCCTCAAGATATATGAGACTACCTCGAGAAATGTGAAACTAGACAATCAAGTGTAGAATCATCTCCAAGGGCCCATGACCAAAGTGTGCTACATACATAAGAAATAAAGGGTCCATGTGGAAAAAAATAGGTTTGATAAACCATGGGTGTGACAACCCTTATAAAGCACAATCACCTTTTACATAGAAAAATAATAAGCGAATAGTTAGGGCCCCATAAATACTCTATTGGAAAGTGATGCAGTAGCATCGCTATCACATCAAGAAAAGAAAATGCAGAAGCAAAGTCGACACTTCAACACATTGAAAGAGACAAACCGACTCTTAACCAACTTGGTAGCGGTGTGGAGATCTTTTTGAATCTCTTGTTAATTAATTAGTTGTATGTAAAGTCGGGCCACCATTTTGAATTGACGGATTATTGTAAATCTTTACATGAATCTAATATATTACAGGTGTAGGATATTAGCCCATATGATTCATTAGGTTGCATTAATTAAGCTGAGTAGGTAACCGCTGGAGTAGAAGGTGATAGAATTTAGATAGGAGGAAGAAGAGCAAGAAATCTATGGGTCCTTAGATAAGTTTTCTAATTATAATGATTGTAAGAGATAGTGTAATCATGTTTTTTTTTTGGAATGAATGGAACAGAGGAAGTTGATCCAATTGTACAGTGTTGATACTGTTTACAAGTTTATTGTTGTTATGAATTTTGTGGGTGTATGATGTTCGTGGTGAATGGATGAACTTATGAAGAATTGAATAAGTTTCAATTGTTTCTCTTATGTAAGTTATGCAAGGAGTGCATATTGAACGCAAAGAGTGTGTGAGAGAGTCTTGTTCGACTCTAAGATAAAAAAAGATAGCGTGAAACTTTTGTATGCAGAGTGTGCATGTTAAGCGCAAGGAGTGTGTATGAAAAGTCTTTGCTTGGAGAAATAACTCAGGTTTTTCTCGCAAGAAAGTGCAAAGGTCGGTTGCAAGGAGTGCATAGGACCAGGAATCAACTAAGTGTCGAAGAAATCTTTCAGAAGAAGAATTTGTGAAGGTTGGGAAAGGTGAAGGGTGAAGATCTATCCAACAAGAGTTGAATTATTTCAGACCATTGGACTTAGGAAAAGTGCATGAGCTTTAAACTCTGTGTATACATAGGGGGAGAGATCGTCGAAGACCCGAAGGATATCTGGACCGTCTAATCTAGAAGTATACGTGGTGATAGATTATGAACTCTGGAGAAATCACTTCGATATTTTCAGATTGAGACTTGAAACTCCCGAAGCTCGGAGAGCTGGAGGGTCGAAATAAATGTTGATCATTGGATAGTTCGGAGTAAATTATAGTCTTTTGATTCAAGAGGATACGTGGAAAAAATCCTTTCATTTCGAAGGAAAGAAAAGGTTGAAAGTTGAAACTCTCGAAGTCCAAATCATGAAATACATCACAACCATTGATTTAGAAGGGTTAAATCAGATCCGTAGATTTGGAAAGGACAAATATGAACCATCAATTTAGAAGCACCATTGAGATTGTGAGGTTGACGGTTACGAAGGATTGCGGGGATGAAAAGTGCTTAGAATTTAAAAACTTGAGAGCGAGCCACAATAGAAACCATGGTATTGCAAATTGGACACGTGGCATTTGGTAGTGAATTGCGAGGAGAAAAGTGGATTGATCCCAAACCACTTTTGATCGTGCCCACAATTGTGTGTGGATATAACCCAAAGTCATATGCAGGAAGGAGATAACGGAGGAGGAGCTAGCGTATGAACACTAATTTTCTGATAGTGTGAAGGGAGAGGTCGCGAGCGTCATAGAACTTGCACCGAAGGACTGAAGAGACCTATGGTTATTTACAAGCGAGACCATTAAGGTTTCAGAGAGCTAATTTAGCTCTAAGAATTGAATATCCTTGACCGGGAGGTCACGCTACCTAAGGAGAAGGGGGGTTGGCATCAAGTAGTATCAGAGCCTAAAAAAGTTTGAAGTGTTATTATGTTTATTAAAAAATAGTTGAAATAATGCCGTCAAGGATTCATGTAGATCCACCTATGGCAAACAATGTTGTGGGAAGAGAAATGAGAGAGATTTTTGCAAGTTTGGAAGTGATGGAAGCAATGCAAAGAAGAACCCATGTTGTTGAAGACGTCAGTGATGTAGAAAGCGAAGAAGTAGAAGTTGAAGAAGATACAGGGGAAGATGTGGTTGAAGAACGCTTATTAAAGGTTGTTGTGAAGTTGGGAGCTAGAGAAAAGATGTATGTCCCAATGTATGAAGGTAATTTGGATGTCGAAGATCTATTGGACTAGATAAGGTCCATGGATAAGTATTTTGACTTTGAAGATGTCGAGGAAGGAAAGAAGGTGATACATGTTGTCACCAGATTAAAGGTACATGCAACACTGTGGTGGGATGAACTGCAGGCAGAGAGAAGGAGAAAAGGTAAACAAAAGATAAATAATTGGGATATAATGATAGAAAAAATGAAGGCTAAATTCATACCAAATGATTATCAGATAAACCTATTCAGAAAGTTGCAGAACCTGAGACATAGGGGTATGCCAGTTAAAGAGTACACAGAATAATTTTATAGACTGAATATTAGGACTGGACAAAGAGAGATGGATGATGAAAAAGTTGTCAGGTATATAAATGGCTTGAGATATGAAATCTAGGATGAGATCATCATGATGACTGTGAGGACAGTGGAATATTCTTATCATATTTCACTGAAATCAGAACAAAGTTGGCCAAGAACCAAAGTCAGCGAAGCAGAAGCAGAGGCTCAATTAGAGGTAAGGGAATTGTCTATGATAAGGCACCGAAAACCAAGGATGAGATTGAGAAATCATATAGTCACTTTGAAAGAGGAGGAAGTTCCCGAAGAAGACTGTTTGGTGGGAGAAATTATTTTCCTCGAGGAAGAGGAAGAGGTAGAGGAGGTGGAGTTAAATGTTATGCATGTGGAAAGACAAGACACATGTATTGGGAATGCCCCGAGAGGAAGAAAGAAGGAGGAGGAGAAGCACACATTTATAAGGCCCGGAAGAATGTGGAAGTAGAGGCAGTAGAAGGAGGATAGAACCTTATGATTAGGAAAGTTCTTCTAAATCCAGAGAAAGAAATATAAGATTCAGTTCAGTGAACGAAGTTGTTCGGTACTGCTTGTAAAAAAAAGGACAAAGTTTGCAAGATGATTATAGACAGTGGAAGCACTGATAATTTAGTATCTATAGAAATGGTGGAGAAACTCGGGATGGAGACAACTGCACATTTAATTCCATATAAAGTTTCATGGTTGCAGAAAGGACATCAAGTAATGGTAAGTCAACAATGCAAAGTTGAATTTAAAATAGGAGGCTATAAAGATGAGATTTTGTGTGATGTAATTCCTATGGATGTTTGTCATATTTTATTGGGGAGACCGGAAGTTTGATAGGAATTTCATTCATGTTGGGAGGAAAAATACTTATACTCTGGAAAAAAATGGTAAAACCCACATGTTACTACCAATAGAAGAGAAGAAAGGAAAGGAAGAAGACAACACAAGAATAGTTCTCATGAGTGGGAAGGAACTCCTGAAGGAGATCAAGAAAGATCAAGAAATGCAATTCGTTGTAGTGAGGAAGCTGAGAGTTATCCTTACCAATACTTCTATGAATGATTTACCTGAAGAAATCCAAGAATTGCTAGAGAATTTTGCTAACATAGTAGTGGATGAGTTGCCTCACTCATTACCACCCATTAGGAGTATTAGCCACCATATTGACTTGATTCCAAGAGCTAGTTTTCCAAACAAAGTGGCGTATAGGTTGACACATCAAGAGAATGAAGAGGTTAAGAAGCAAGCTCAGGAGTTGTTGGATAAATTTTTAGTCAGGTAAAGTCTAATCCCATGTGCAGTTCCAACTGTGCTAAATCCGAAGAAGGATGGAGGATGGAGAATGTGTACAGATTCCAAAGCCATCAATAAGATTACCATTGGGTATAGATTCCCTTTACCCGGGATGGATGATTTGATGGATTGGTTGAGTGGAGCAATTTATTTTTCAAAATTATAATTGAAGAGTGGATATCATCAAATAAGGATGAGAGAGGGAGATGAATGGAAGATAGCATTCAATACAAATGAAGGTTTGTTTGAATGGCTAGTCATGCCATTTGGAGTGAAAAATGTTTCAAGTATATCTATGAGGTTGATGAATGAAGTACTGAAAGACTTCATAGGTAAATTTGTCATTGTATATCTGGATGATATATTAGTTTTCAACAAAATAGAGGAAGAACATCTAAAACACTTGACATTAGTGATGAGGAGGTTGCAGCGAGAAAAGTGGTTCATAAATTTGAAGAAAAGTTCTTTTATGAAGATAGAACTCATATATTTGGGTTTTGTGATCTCTTCAAATGAATTGAATATGAATCTAGAGAAGGTGAGAGAAATCAAAAAATGGTCATCACCTAGGAGCATATTTGAGGTGAGAAGTTTCCATGGGTTAGCAAGTTTTTATAGAAAGTTTATCAGAAATTTTAGTGGTATATGTGCACCCATGATGGATACTGTGAAGAAGAAACATAAGTCTTTTAATTGGATAGAGGAAGATGAGAAAAGTTTCAAGGTGTTGAAAAAGAAGATAACAGAACAACCAATTTTGGTTTTACCCAATTTTGGAAAAATATTTCAGGTGAGGTGTGATGTAAGTGGAATATCCATTGGAGCAGTTTTGAGTCAAGATAATAGGCTAGTTGCTTATTTTAGTGAAAAAATGAATGACACTAAGGAGAAATATTCTACGTATGACAAGGAGTTTTATGCAGTGATTCAATGTTTGAAGAAATAGAGACATTATTTAATTCCAAAAGAGTTTGTCTTGTATAGTGATAATCAAGCTTTGCAATTTATTACTAGGAAAGAGAAGTTGAATCAGAGGCATGCTAAGTGGGTAGAATTCATGAAATTTTTTTCTTTTGTCATTAAACATATTTATGGAAGTGCTAATAAAGTTGTAGATGCTTTGAGTAGGAGGAGTTTGGTTGTACAGGAATTCCAAGTGAAGACCTTAGGATTTGAGCACCTTAAGGAAATGTATCAGGAAGATCCATATTTTAAGGAGGCTTATGAAGCATATGGAAATCCTTTGTTGAGGGACATCAACTCATGGGAAGAATATTTGATCCAGGATGGATTGTTGTTTAAAGGAAGTCGGTTGTGCATACCAAGATGCTCAATGAGAGATAATTTATTGAAAGAAAAACATAGTGGAGGTTTAGCCGGACATTTTGGTCATGACAAAACATTTGCACAACTGAGCAGTTTGTATTATTGGCCAGGTATGAGGGTAGATGTGAAGAAATTTTTAGATCGATGTAATATTTGTCAACATGCAAAAGGAAAGAGACAAAACATTGGTTTGTATCAACCATTGCCTATTCCAGAAAGGCCTTGGGATGCAATTAGTATGGATTTTGTATTGGGATTACCTAGAACCCAGAAGGGAAGTGATTCCATATTTGTTGTAGTCGGTAGATTTTTTAAGATGGCACATTTCATACCACGCCAGAAGACAAATTATGCTACACACATAGCCAATGTGTTTTTCAGAGAAATTGTGAGATTACATGGACTGTCCAGAAGTATAGTCTCAAACATGGACACTAAGTTTGTAGGAAACTTTTGGAGGACTCTATGGAAGAGGATGGGAACTAATTTATCTTTTAATTCATCATATCACCCTCAGACAAATGGAAAGACTAAAGTGGTGAACAGGAGTTGGGAAATTTGTTAAGGAGTTTAGTCATTGAACAAGGTTGTCAGTGGGATCAAATTCTTGCATAGGCAGAATTTTCATTTAACAATTCAGTTAATAGAAGCACTGGGAAAAGCCCATTTGAGATAGTATATGGAAGACAACCAAGAGGGATTGCATAATTGAGAGAGTCAAAACAAGATGAATTCAGGAGCGCTAGAGAAGAATATTTTCCTACAAAAATGCAAAGACTTCATGATCAAGTTAAGAAAAAGATACATGATAGTAATCAAAAGTATAAGGACAGAGTTGATCAGAAAAGAAGGGAAGTTCAATTTGAAGTGGGAGATGAAGTTTTAGCTCATTTGAAAAAGGAGAGGTTTCCCAGAGGAACATATAATAAGTTGAATATGAAGAAGATAGGACCATGCAAGATCCTTAGAAAATTTGAAGCAAATGCTTATGAGATTGAGTTGTCAGACAATGTTGGAATATCATTGATATTCAACATTGTAGATTTATATCCTTATAGCAGAGATGACACAGGAGAATTAGATGATCAGGAAGAGATTCAGTGGTAAGAATAGATGCCCACAGTAGAAAGACCTCAAATGGAGAAAATATTAGAACAGAGAATTGGAAGCAAAACCAGAAGAAATATACATCTTGAATATTTGGTAAAGTGGAAGGATCACCTTGTGGAAGATTCAAGTTGGGTAACTGAACCTGATATTTTGAAGCATGGCAAGACAATGTGAGAGCTCATGGACAAGATTCCATGAAAATTTTGGCCAAAGGAGTATGATGCAGGAGCATCGCTATCACATCAAGAAAAGCAGACGTGGAAGCAAAGTCGACACTTCAACACATTGAAAGAGCCAAACCGACTCTTAACCATCTTGGTAGCGGTGTGGAGATATTTTTGAATCTCTCGTTAATTAATTAGTTGTATGTAAAGTAGGGCCATAATTTTGAATTGACGGATTATTGTAAATCCTTACACGACTATAATATATTATAGGTGTAGGATATCAGCCCGTATGAGTCATTAGGTTGCATTATTAAGCTGAGTAGGTAACCACTGGAGTAGAAGGTGATAGAATTTAGATAGGAGGAAGAAGAGTGAGAAAGCTCTGGGTCCTTAGATAAGTTTTCTAATTATAATGATTGTAAGATATAGAGGTGTAATCATGGCTTTTTTTTGGAATCAATAGAAGAGAGGAAGTTGATCCAATTGTACAATGTTAATATTGTTTACAAGTTTACTGTTGTTATGAATTTTGTGGGTGTATGATGTTCGTGGTGAATGGATGAACTTATGAAGAATTGAATAAGTTTCAATTGTTTCTCTTCTATAATTTATGCAAGGAGTGCATATTAAACGCAAGGAGTGCGTGTGAGAGAGTCTTATTCGACTCGAAGATAAGAAGAGATAGCGTGGAATTTTTGTATGTAGAGTGTGCATGTGAAGTGAAAGGAGTGTGTATGTGAAGTCTTTGACTTGGAGAAATAACTCAGGTTTTTCTTGCAAGAAAGTGCAGAGGTCAGTTGCAAGGAGTGCATAGGACAAGGAATCAACTAAGTTTCGAAGAAATATTTCAGAAGAAGAATTTGCAAAGGTTGGGCAAGGTGATGGGTGAATATCTATCCAAGAGGAGCTGAATTATTTCAGACCGTTGGATTTGGGAAAAGTGCACGAGCTTTAAACTCTATGTATACATAGGGGGAGAGATCGTCGAATACCTGAAGGAGATCTGGACCATCTAATCCAGAAGGATGCATGGCGATAGATTATGAACTCCGGAGAAATCACTTCGATATTTTCATACTGAGACTTGAAACTCCCGAAGCCGGGAAAGCCGGAGGGTTGAAATAAATGTCGACCATTGGATAGTTCGAAGTAAATTATAGGTGTCTGATTCAGGAGGACACACGAAAAGAATCTGTGCATTTTGGAGGAAAGAAAAGGTTCAAAGTTGAAACTCCTGAAGTCCAAATCACAAAATAAATCACAGTCGTTGATTTCAAAGGGTTAAATCTGGTCCGTAGATTTGGAAAGGACAGATCTTAACCATCAATTTAGAATCATTGTCAATATTGTGAGGTCGACGGTTACAAAGAATTGCAAGGATGAAAAGTGCTTGGAATTTTAAAAATTGAGAGTGGCCGCAATAGAAACCATGGTATTGCAAATTGGATGTGTGGCATTTGGTAGTGAATTGTGGGGAGAAAAGTGGATTGATCCCAAACCACTTTTGATCGTGTCTGCAATTGTGTGTGGATATAACCTGAGGTCATATGGAAGAAGGAGCTAATGGAGGAGGAGCTAGCACATGAACACTAATCGTCTGGTAGTGCGAAGGGAGAGGTCATGAGCCTCATAGAACTTGTACCGAAGGACTGAAGAGACTTGTGGTTATTTACAAGTGAGACCATTAAGGTTTCAGAGAGCTAATTCAGATCTGAGAATTGAATATCCTTGACCGGAGGTTGCGCAGCCCAAGGAGAAGGGGGGTTGCTATCAGAAAGTAAAATCCATAGAAAACTTTTATTTTTGGTGGAGATTTAATCTTCCATACAACCTCCCACCACCATCTTCTTTCCTCATCTAATCCAAGGGTAAAGGCCATTAAGTAGCCCATATTAGTTGTGTAGTAACCTCCAATATGATCAGTGGTCCAAACTATCTTATCTCATCATCCCTCAATATTGAGGAGGAATTTACAAGTGCCTACCTAAAGGTATTCCATTATTCACCCAATCTATTCTCCAATTATAAAGCTTGGGCACTCTTCCATATTAGCGACCACAATTTTTATGCTTTCTAATTATAGAAATAATACAAGGTATGTATTCATTTATGGGTTAGGGTCCTTCTGAGATCATCAAATAGTTTTTAAAATTATTTCCCTATTATCCATCGATCCAACCCTAACCTAACCTTCTAGACATTTTTAATCCTGCATCATAGGAAACTAGCTACCAATGGGTAATTTAGCACCATCCCTTTCTAGAAGCTTGACGCACAAGTAATTTTTTTTAGGCTGTTTATCCAAGCTTTCATAAACAACAGTCTTATGTATTTCTCCTCCATTACTTTTGTATGATAACCATCAATAGTTATCAACCTCATTAAACTCTTGGTAGCTAATTCCTTCCCAAAAAAGAAAAGGTTTTAGGCTCCCATCCTTTAGCACTCTTTGGTATATCCAACCTCTTCCATGAGACAATGGGATGCACTTTTCTCTTCTTCTACCCATAGAAAGTGAAAACAAATATTCCTAATTTTATTTATAACTAATTTTGGAATAAAATCTATTGAAATCTAGTATATGGAGATAGCCTCAATAACTAATTTTACTAGGGTAAGACTTACCCCCATGATTAGCCACCTATTGTACCATGTTTTGAATCTCTTTTCCATTTTTTGAACTAACCACATCTAGACCTTGTGTCCATATTCATTTTGTTTCAATTCATACCCAAGGTACTTTAGGTTTGAATCTAATAATTGAACCTAGTAGGAATAATTTCCATGATTTATTATTCATGCCAGGGTGTAGATTTATTGAAGAGGATAGTTGATTTTTGAGCAATTAAATCACCCATGTGGCTTAGAATAAGAATTTTAAATATTTTTCAAAATATTTTGTATCTCTAAATGTACCATCTCCAAAAATAATAAAATCGTCGACAAATAATAGGAGAGTCAAGATATGTTCTCTTGAAATCGAAATCATTTTCAATGCCTTAGAACTCTTTAGGTGATCGATGTAGTGACTCGACCCTTCCATTACCAAAAGGAAAAAGCATGGGGACAGTTGGTACCATTGTCTTAACCCTTGCAAGGAATCGAAAAAATAAGATGAGGAAACATTAACCGGGATAGTGAAGGTGACAGAGTGCAAGCAAGCTTCTATCCAATTATTAAGAGGGAGAAAAAAGCCAACATGAATCAAAATTAATTTTGATTAAAGGTTGCTTACATAGTCATAATATTTGGAGAGGTCAAGCTTGATGATGAAATATGGCTTCTTCTTTGTCTTGATTGCATGTAGTTCCTCCTCTGTAATCCCCACATCTTTAGGAATTTTCCTTCCACTTAAAAAAACAAATCATTCCTTAGATATAACTTCAGACAATATGAGATTGAACGTAGTTGCAATTATTTTAATTATAATCTTGTAGATTTCACTACATAGGGATATGGGTCTAAAATCCTCAAAATATGAAGGGTGATCCTTTTTAGGAATTAATGGCAAGAAAGTGGCCATGTAGGCACCCAAAATAATTCCACATTGTCTTGATTCCTCCACCACCTTAATTAGATCATATTTTGTTATTTTATAGAACCCCATGAATAAATTAATTGGAATACAGTATGAACAAGGTATTTTGTTGAATAGAGTAGACCACATATTTTAGTTCCTCGCATACTTCTTCCATCAATATGTCCTTCTACACGTTGTTACAAAAAATTGGGAATAATTGTGATATATCCATCACCTCTTCTATGTTATCTCTTTGGGGATCTTTGGGGATTTTGAATAATTCTTCAAAATATCTCACTCCTTATTCAGACATTTCTTTAAAGCTTTAAAGAGGACAACATATCCTCATTTTCCTTCTTCAAATCCCATATGGTGTTATCTCTCCTTCTCATTTTTGTATAGTTGTGAAAAAACCTTTAATTTTCATCTCCTTCTTTGTGCCAACTTATCTACATTTCATTCTCCATTTCCCCCCCTCCCTTTTGAGAAGTTCCCTCTTTTCATCTTCCAATGATTTCAACCCAGATGACCATATTTAGAAAAAAAAATACTCACTAAGATATTTATAGCCTTGTTCCAACATCACTTCTACCTTAAAAAGTGCTTCCTTGGATCCCTTGAACTTTCCCTAAGCCAAGTTCAATGAAGCTTTTTCTCATTTACTAGATTTTTCTCCATTTGTTGCATAGCAAAATCCTCTTTATTCGCATCAATTGACTCCTATATTTGGTATATCATTTCCTTATAATCATCTTGATCAATCCAATATGGATCGTACTTTAAAGATGATAGGATATTCCTATCTCCTTTGTCTATCTAAAGTACGACATGTCTATGATTATATGATCCTCCAATTATTGTCTAGGATCTAACCCTCCAAGCTTCCTATATCGTTCCTTCTAATAGAAAGAACTTGTTTAGCATTTTTTCTAACCTTTCATCTACTCTCTTATTATTACTTCAAGTATGAACCAAATATACTAGCTCTAAATCACCTAGGCCCTTATCTTCTTAGCTTTAGTTTGAATTATATCTATCAAAGACTCCTCATATGTTAAGGCTTGTGAAGAAAAAGGTTCATCCTTATGATCGGACATCATCTAAATCTCTTGGTCCATATTGAATCTTAAATATTTTAACTATGGCTACTTTTTTCCTTTTCTGTGGCTACTGTTAGATATTTAGGTTACTTTAAAAGTATTTACACCATGTTTGGGGGTGCTTCATTAGATTTGGGGTACTATATATACATCACATAGGCCCTTATATTCTTGGATTTAGTTTGAATTATCAACAAAAGTCTCCTCCTCTTGTAAGTTTTGAGAAGAACAAGGTTCCTCCTTATGACCAAACACCATCTAAATCTCTTGGTCCATATTGAAATCTTCAATATGATTATGGTTCCTTATTTCCTTTTCCTTAGCTAGTGTGATATGTTTAGGTTACTCCAAAAGTATTTACACCATGTTTGGCGGTGCTTCATGAGATTTGGGGTACATAGTGTATGTTGATCCCTTGGATGGTCAAAAATAGATTGTATCATGAGAGATGGTTTGTGATGGATATGCACGATTGAGATAGCTTGCTTAGTGGATGCTTGACCTTAGTGGATCGATGGATCAATGCTATTCTCTTGGGAATTGGATATCTCTTGGTAATTTGGTGGACACCCTTCATTGAGGCCTTATTGACAGGTCCAAATGGCATGTCAAACAAGTAAGGGAGAACGTCTGATTGTAGGTCCCAATTAGACCTACTCTCATTTGATATAGTGTTTATGACCACTATGTGGGCATGCTTTCCACTCTAAAATATTTTCTAATATGAATCTGAGAATAGAATGTTCTCATATGAATTAAAATATGAAATTAAATCTAACTAAAGTTTCTTGAAACTATTCTAAATGCACCCTATACTAATCTAACCTATCCTGATCAGGAGAAACCTAATAAGAATGAGTATAGTGAAAAATAGTATTACATGCAAAAGAATAAGTTCATGTATGCAAGTGATTATAATAGTAAAATAAGCATAACAACAATTAATTGCTTATCATATCTATGACATTGTTGTTGCACTCATGAGGAAATCCATGAAAGTATAAATATGAAGAACGGAGTAAAGAAGAAATCAATTCAACTAAGCTCAGTACATTCATACAATGGACATATGCATAAAGAAAAATCTCATATACACATATATGGAACATAAATCTCCATGGATGTCTCTTGCTATCTTCATTCATGCAATAAAAGTATTGTTTCAATATACAACAGATCAAAATCCATTTCTCATTCGTAGTTCCCTCTTTTATAAAACAAGAGGGACTATTTACATTATGTAACTGCCATGTTATCATAGGACAATTCAGATTCATATTTTCACATTCTATAGTTGAATTGATACAAGTGAGAAAGGAAAAAATACGAAGGATCAGTTACAAAAAATTAGGCAATCATGAAATCCTTTGTGTTTTCATTTGATCTTTGTATTCTTTCCATAGCACATAGTCTTCCATATTATTTTCCTGCTTACACAACTGTATTTTCTCTAGGTCCAGTTTGCTATCACATATTTTGGTTCTTACTTCTAACTTTAAGTCTTTCTCAATATTCCTGATGAAATTTTTGGCCAATGTGATTAGATTTATTGGATTCATCAAATAGTAAGTTAAGACATGTTTATTAGCTTTTGTGAGCTGCTCAATAACCTATTGATTGACTTCCCTCTTTTACTCTACTTATGTTATTCTCAATTCACATGGGGTTGCATCATCAATATTGGGCATGATTTCCATTCTTAATTCCTCTAGGAGCGCATTGAAAGAATTCCATAACCTGTGTATGCCTTTTTCATTGTCTCATAAATACTTCAGATGTATTTTAGAAGGGGCTTCCATGTATCAAACATGACTTGATATTTTTTTTTTATAGTGGTATAGAGTGGCAAGGTATCTATGGGGTTCTTGTACACACTTTGTCAATCCACAGTTTTATCAAAGGTGTCTTGAGCCTTTTGATGTTTATCTCATATCTCCTCCATCCGGTCTTCAATCCTTGTTTGGTCATCTATATTCCTTTGGATGTCATTCAATATGCAGAAACATTTGTTTTTCTCTAAGTTTAGCACTTCATTAACAATTGTGGCTTCTACTTTCAGGGATTCCAGGGTGAGAGTTCTTGTTTTACTTTCTTCTAGGGTCTTATCAAGTATTTATTTGTTTGTTCCAGCCCTTTAATTTATGCTCTAACTGTTCAATGAACTTGTTATCCTTCACGTGTTTTGTCTGCAAGTTGGTCAAGTCTTGTGTATAATTTTTTGTCAGTTGTTCTATTTCTTGAGAATGTGCCAGGTTGAGGGTGTCTAGTTCTTCTCTATGTGGATTCTTGCTTCTGTGCACTCTCTTCTCAAATTTTGCATTCATTTCATCCTTTTAGATTTGTAAAACCTTTTCCATTTCCTCCTTGGGGAGATTCTCTATAATACTAACTACCTTTTGAAATCTAGTAGTGATGTCATCTTTCTGTGTATTTAGCACTCATTTTAGCTTAGTAATTTTGGCCTTTGAAGTGTCCAATGTTGCATCTATCTCATATATAGGCGTGGAATTTTACCTTGCAAATGCATTAAGAGAAGAGGAAATCTGTATAGCATTTTCTTTGTGATCTGGTCCTGCCCTCCATTCAATGGTTCTTTTGGTTGAACCCTGGATAAGAGTGGTCTCCATCTTTTCCTTTTGCTTGGCCTCTTTTCTATACCTCTGGCTTTGTTGTTGTAGTAATATTCTCCCATCGCCACTACAACTTCATTTAATTATAGTACTTGTGAGGAAAAGGAAAAAGTTCCAGGTATATCCATAAGAGGGGTACTTTCCTGGGGTGGAATGTCAACTATGCCCACACTCGGGGTTGTTGCACTGTTATGGGACTCACCCAATTTTTTACGTATTTCTCTCTTTACTTATTCATTTGCTTTCCTTTTGGATTCATCTTCAACAACCTCTTGTTGTTCTTCCTCTTCTTTATTTTATTTTCCTCTGCTTATTTTGCTAGTATTTGTCTCTCCTCTTCAACTTGTTTCTTATGTAGTGCATCGTGCTAAGTTTTTTCTTCATTTTCCATATCTTTCTTTCTCTCATCAACAAGCTTCTTCAATGCATCTTTTTTTTTCTTCTTCTCATACACCTTGAAACTCTTATTGGGTTCATCTTTCATATTTCCTTTTATTTCATCTTGGTTTCTCTTCCCCTTCTTCTCTAACTCTGCATAATTTGTTTGGTACTCTGATTTTGATTCCAATGCCTTCTGGTGTTTCGTATTTTCCTTTATTTGTTATTCGTGTTCCTTTGCTTGTAATTTTTCCTAGTATTTCTCTAGAAGCAATAAGAATTGCTCCTTAGTTATTTTCCTCTTTTCTTCTTCCTCCATTAGAATATTTTTTTTGGCCACGTCATCTGTTATTCTGTGTAGTACTTCTTCAAAGAACAAGACCTCCTATGCATATTTCACCACATAGATTACAAGGTAAGGCCAACAGCTTTGGAATTATTGAGTGTTAGATATTTTAGGTCATGCCCTTTAGGTTCTCTTGTACACAAGCATACCTCTAGCAGGGATTCAGCTTCTTCTCTAGCATGAGGGACATTTAATAATGTGTACCTCCCTATGTTAATAAGGAATGTGGGCCAGATCTTCTTACAGCTACCTAAAAGGAAAGAGGTTATGCCAGTTCCTATCGTTTGGTAAGAAACATCCTAAATCAACAACCTATCAGGGACATATTTAGGTAGGATATTTGGGGCTTTGAAGTTCCCATAAACTCTTGTGTATGTATAATAGTTTTCCATATACCATTATGTAATATCATTCAAGGTGGTCATGGCTTATTTTGATATTCTATAGGGTGTATATCGAAAAATTATGGTCTGCAGGGGAGTTAGGAAATAGTCACATATGTTGTAAATGTGTTTCTTATAATTTACATCCCATATCTCCAAACAATAGACATACACAGGTGTTTGGTTATGGTCCCAATTCCATCCAAAGGCAGGAAAATGTACAGAAGAGCATACAACATCAATGAGGTATGCAAACATGTAGAAACTGGGATATTTCATACATGGGGCATTCTTGATGTTCTGAAAAATGTTGAAGGTCAATATGCTTACCCAATTGAAGATTTTCCCTGTCTTTAATATAGTGTAGGCCATTGGCATCCATTCCATCTGAAAATGAGTGCTCTTCTCTTCCCCTTAAAGGCTACATATCATGGTATTTAGCAATATGCAATGCATTTTTTTAATATTCTGATAAACTTCCAAGTTCTCATCCTCAGGTAGGAAATATTGAATATATTGTATATGTCATCGTATCAGGGACAATGGTTTACCCCATTGTGGTAATTTGTGTCTATAGCCAGAATGTCACCTTGATTCACAACCGGAACAGGTGCATTTTCTACGGGGTTTTTCCCTTTTCTGGTCTGCAGGAACAACATGGTGTTGATGCTATGTTCTATAGTAAACGAAAATCACCAAAGTTTACCAAATAGATAAAATATTACAAAAAAAGAAATTAAATTACTCACATACTTTTTGTTTCAGGATTCGGTTGAGGTTTGAAATTAACTTGCCTTCATAGTACACAACGCGAAGTTTTTCACAAGTTTACAAAGGCACATAATGAATTAGTTAGGGTTTACAAGGTGTATGTATATGTAAATTACCCTAATTATTTGTAACTAATGTTACATGGAAGACAATTCATTTACAGATATAAGATAACGTCTTTATTAATGCTCTTAGACATACATATTTCTTTAGGTTCATGTATCAAATGCATCACAATTGGGAGGTTGAGTCTAAAAACAATTCCCCAATAGTGTTATTAGACGGAATTGAAATTGGAGAGGAGAATATACATGGTTCATCTTCATTCAATCGGGAAGGTATCTAGGGAATATTCCCTTTTTCATTAGGAGGTGCATCAGGGAAGAGATGTTATAAATCATGCCAAGATTGTTCTTTCTATGTTGTTCATTAACGCACTATCAAAAAAGGTGTTCATCGAAGAGGGGAGTTATGTTAAAAATATAACTCTAACAAACATCCTTATGATGGTGCTATCGAATAGGATCACCATTGGAGAGGAAGGGTTATATTATTTTATTGTTTCGACGAGAAAGGTATCAAGGGAATATTCCATTATTTAACAATCGTGCTTATAAGGAGAAAGTGTTACCTGTGGAGAGGTTGAAGTGTGTGGATAATACTAGGGTTATTAATAGTTTTCTCTCTGTCGTGTAATGTTAGTGATTAAATGAGGGACACACTCCCATACATCCATTTCCTACCTCTAGCAATAATAGTTCCTTGGGACCAATGGTGGTTTGACACGTATACATAAGGCTATCTCTTTATGGCATAGTGGGGTTGGTACACTGTAGGAATAAACCATCATTGGAAGGATTATGTCGGAGTCGAATGCACAAGGTGTAACACCTTTCTGATGGTAAGGAATTTGATAGAAGGCTTTTTTATAGTACTATCGAAAAGGGTCTATCGGAAGTGAAATAGAAGAAGTATATTATTTCATTCTAAGGAGTAAATTTGTAATGGAGAATGGTCCAATATCCTTCAAGAATGATCATACAAGTGAGGATTTTTCATAGGATTCAAAATGACTTATAATTTGGTCTCTTTGAACAAGGGATAATTGACATAGAGTGAAAAAACACAAGACCTTTGATTTTGACAACTACTTGTTGGGTTAAGATTGAGACCGCATTAGAAAAATAGTAGTTTTCCTATGTTAGTAGCAAATCAAGTTAGTAGTGATAAAGCAACTTGCTAAAATTTTGATATGGGGTACCCACTAAAATTATCTAACTCATAAAATTTTAGTGGGTAGTTGTGGGAGAAAAATAGGCCTCATGGAGGAGCCACTTGTTTGGAGAGTTCTGATTGTTCTGCATCATGGAGGAGGGTTTCAAACCTTACTTGGCATGTGGTAGCTTGGTTTCCTATTTGGAGGATTGGAGATGGGTTGGGGATGCTTGGGGCTTCAAAATTTCTCTTTCAAGGGGTAGCTAACGCAGTGGAGTAATTACTTTGAAGAATAGATGGAGTCCATGGAGGCTCATAATGGAGTGGTTTGGACTTTCCTTTCGTAGCTACATCACCTTAAAGTCATTATTGTGCATGACATCACTATTGTAGCATGCCACTTATACTCTAGAGTGGACATATTACTTGTGTGCCCTACAAGGGCTCATGTAGGTTTCTTGTAAGGGAGTAGGCCCACATAGTATTGTTGGTCTCCCTTACCTCTCATATAAATAGAGGAAGGAGGCAGTATTTCCACAATATATTCATTCACTCACTTGTATTCACTCTTGTGATGATATTGTTGACTCAAAATATCATCACCTATTATAAAATTTCACAAAGTATTTTGAACCCTATGATTATAATTATTATATAGCTAATAGATGGGGTCCCCAAGCAAAAACAAAGCAAAAGTGTTGGTTTTCTAATATTTTCTTCTGCATGAAACACTTGAGCATATGACATCTTGAAGAAATGGATCATAATTATTTTGTTATGCACATGCTTGATGTTAAGAATATTTACCTGCATGGACATAAAAATTAGCACCATAACAAGTTCTAGAGGTATGTGCAAGTTGACAATACATATATAAGTGCACAAATCTATTTTTTGAGCTTCATGAACATGCCTAATCACATTCTTTCATCTACTATATTATGCATACATGTCAAGTATAAATTACATGGTTTGATAATTGGAAAAATTTGTGGTTTTATTATGATTTTAATATGTTCCAACGCTCATAGAACTTGATACATGAGCATCATATGTGTTATCGTACAATTTGTAGGTTTGGAAAAGCCCGACCCAATCCACAATATGGTGACAAATAAGGGAAGACATACCCACTGTCACCTCAAATAGGTACTCACATCACTTTAGAGGTGAATTGATCACCTCAAGGGCAGAATCTCGAGTGAAACTAGGGGGAAATGAGATGGAAAGTGGTATTTATGAATGGATTCCCATATAGGTCAAGTTTCTAGATGGAATAAGGCTTGGAAATGAGTCTCAGTAGTGGTCAATGGTTTCCAAGAAGTTTAAGCACATGCGGACGATGATAATACCCGCCTGAGACACAAGAAAATCCAAGTATACAAGTTATATGTTAGGTGGAAAAGCAAGTTAATCTTGTTGTCCCTATTTGCAGAAGTAAACATATATATATATATCAGAAAGTAAATAGTTGTTAGGGATGCTAAACAAATGCTAAAAGTCTGATAAATGATGGAAGAGATAAGCTAGCTAAACACTAGTATAACTCTAGTACAAGAGCACGAGACTTTGGCAATGAAACAAGACTGTAAGAAACAAGTACTATAGCGATATTATTCAGCCTTATGGATGTATCAAACAATTTTTTACAAAAGAAAAATCAGTCACCAAAACTTGCCAAAAATCCACCCAAAAGATGCGCTAGGATTAGTAGATTATGTTGGCAAATTATTAGCAATTATTTACGGTTGATATGTGAGTTATCAGTAAGAAAAAGAAATATTTTTTGCATCCATAATGGATGTATATTTTAATGATTTATGGCTCTAAGAATACCAAACCAATCAAGACACCCTAGTGGCCTTGACAAGCTCTTATCATGCAGAAAATTTTCCAACTTGAGCAAAATTAATATCTCACTAAATCACATTTACTAAGGAAAACAATTTATTTCTCCAATGAAAAAATTCAGATTAGTTACTTTTAAAAATGGGTGAATGGAATATTTATAACACAAGTTAGATCAAAAATATCCCTAGGGGTTTAAATCCTCTTAATCCCTAGGGCATGTCAATCAAACTAGGGTAAATCTAGGAGGGTGTACACACTTGTACTTCTCCTAGAAACCCTTGCCAAAAATTAATTATAAACTTAGAAAAAAAGATTAATCTTAATGGAGGGTATATACAACATACTCCTAGGGTTTCAACAAACAATGACTAAGAATAAGCAATAAATAACTAACAAATTCAGATTTTCCTTACCAATTCCAAGAGAGAGAGACAGAGAGATCAAACCCTAGTTCACCAAGCAAATTACCATCCAAGAGCAATAACATAAGCCTTAAAGAGGGGTGCACCACTTTATCTCAAGAATTCACCAATAAATATCACCAAGAAGAATTTTCACAAGAGAAAGATACCAAAATTTCTCAAGAGGGCGGAAATTTCAGCCAATATATCTTCTCACAATGGGAGAGCTATGTCCAAATGAAAGAGAGTTGATCTATATTTATACAAAAATGTTCTAAAACATGTTTGTCCAAAAAAATTAGGGTAAAACACAAAATAAGGGGTCAAAATCCCGTACCTTTCCCCTTTACAAAAGTAATATTATTTAATTCATAGTTTGCACATAAGACAAACCCAAAAATCAAGATGTCACCCCTTTTTTGGGCAACGTTTGGAACTTTTGGTAAAGTCGTTGAGTTGGACAAGGGAGAACTAGGCCTCCAAAGACCAATTTTCCTCAACCAAATCCTTTCTTCCACGATCCATGGGTCTCTTCCTCCAAAAGGTGCCAAATGTCCATCAAAACATACATCACCACCACAACCTAGCCCTAGGGTGATGTCAAGCCCTAAAAAGTTGATGTTTTGGCCCTTTCAAGCAAGTCATTTTGCATGTAGGGGTTGGGTAAGATATTCTTAGGTGTCCTATAGGCCTCCAAAGAAATTTCATCATCATCTAGAGTGTGGGCCCTGGGCATACAACCTGTGGAGTTCAAGCCCCAAGGAATCCCAAGCTAGGCTTGTTCTTCCAAAACTATCCACCAACTAGGTCCTGCAAAGACAAGGAATATGCCCTCCAAGGATCTCAATTCAAATGCATCATAATAAGTAAATTAAATAAATAAAAGAACCATTTAATCATATACATCCAAACTACCTCATCAAAATAAACAAGTGCTCAAATACCCTATGCAATTTTCCAAGTTTAGGTATGGGAGGGTTGACAAAACAACCTATTGGGTGAATCACACCTCAAGTTTAGGAGTGTTTCCTAAGAGGAACTTTATCTAAGTCATGTGGATGCGGTGACATGGATGGGGGTAAGAATTTTTGTCATGGGGTTGATGACATAAAAGGGGTTGTAGTATCTCATTTATGGCCTTTGTAGAGGGTTTGTTGCACCTTCATTTTCAATGCAACCTTTTTCCAAGTCCATTTATTGCCTTTTATTCTTTTAGGATGTTTCCAAGTTGAAACCAAGGTGAGGATTCTACCTAAGCATGAAAAATAGTGCCCACCTCGACTCTACCTTTGTTGTGGGTGGGAAATCCCTCCTACGGACTAGCACTAAGGGTTTTATCATGCATGCAGAAATGACCTAAAGANNNTTACCATCATCCCATGCCTAGATCCCCATTACTCATATGTAAATACAAGGCTCAAGAGATTAAGTTGACGTACCTTATTCTTCGTGTTTGATGTCGATCCTTTTTCGTGCTTGGTCGTTCTTTGACTACAACTCTCCTCCTAATGCTGACCTACATTCACTAAAGACAAACAAAGAACTCCACATGCATTTTATCTATGAACTAACGGGTTAGAGATTTAATCAATCATACAATCAATATTCCAATAATGACAATCTCATATGATGGGACGGGAAAAGCAATTCTTTTATTAACTTCACAATGATACCTTACAATGATAAAGTCGGCTACTGCTCCTCGATCCTAGTCCTAGGCTCTTCTTCCACTGTCTTTCAACTGCTTTTCTCTATACTTCTCTTTGCACAAGGATGGCTAAAGGTTGGGACAAAGGGAATTCTCAATCAGGTATAGTTTCTTTACTATGATTCTCCTTCTTTCAAATGGGACCCCTAACCCTTCTTTTATAGGCTAGAAGAAGCTAGGTATTTGGTTGAGTGACCGGCCATGCATGGCCAAAATTTTTAGTTAACTTACCCAAAGCTGTGTGTTCCATTAGCAACTTTCCTTTTTCCATGCTTTTGTAGGTACACACATGTTTTCTTGGGTCAGCTAGTGTGTACATGCTTTCAGTAATGGAGCAGGGTGCATGGGTCCTTATAAAAGGGGTTTTTAAGAAGAGTTGTTCAGCAGTGTTTTGGAAAAGAAGGAATCTGAGATGGCTTGATGCCAGGTAAGAATGTCTAGTTCAAATTAGGGTTATAACAGATGCCCCCTAATGTGTGAGGTCATAAGAGCATCTAATGGTCGAAATACATTAACAATCTTCACCAATGTTCCAAACAAGTGAGCCCAGGGACTAAAAATTGGGAGGTGCCTTCTGCAAAATAATAATTGTCTCACTGAGGCAGGCATACCCATGCTCGGGATGAAATAAAATCATGGCTACCAATCAAATACACTGTAGATCCATGTCATATAACTATATAAAGTGTAGCCAAGAGAAATACACAACAAATCTACATCTCGAAATCAAAAAGATATACATGTAGAGTATCCATCTTCTAGAAGCTAATGAGGCCTGATGGATGGAGATGAATATGAGTGTACGACTTCAAAATCTTCAAAACTCAGGTAGGAGTGTAATATGAGTATCTACATCTCGAAATCAAAAAGATATACATGTAGAGTATCCATCTTCTAGAAGCTAATGAGGCCTGATGGATGGAGATGAATATGAGTGTACGACTTCAAAATCTTCAAAACTCAGGTAGGAGTGTAATATGAGTGTACGACTTCACTACCCAGAGGTCTTCAACGGCTCGTCGGTCATGGACTAGAGGATCTTGATGAACATACTGAAGGCTTCATTGATCTCGAACAAAGACTTGATTGGAATTTTGGGATGGCTAGGCATGATGGCAAGGGAAAAAATGCAAAGGGGCCAACTCAGGCTTGGTAAAACTTCCCTTGAACAATAGCATGACAATTGATGAGACTCAGGCAGCATAGCATTTGACATAAGTTCACGATGCAGGAGGCAATGAAAACTCTCCATATGTTTGGAAGGATAACCAAACGAAGGAGGACACAGCTCTATGTAGCGAGAAAAGATTCTTAAGGTCGTATTAAATCCTAGAGTTTGAAGAACAAACGGATAGATGTGCTTTATCCAAGGGAGACTCATTTTGCTACCAATACAAAGAAACTACTTTTCCATTCCTCTTTTTGGGGTATATTTGATTTTTTTTTTTTTTGTCTTTTTCAAT
>CBVK0100729486.1:0-27187 GCA_900067695.1 Picea abies
GCTCTTCCGATCTCACCTAAGATCCATATCTTGAAACTTTATTTGTTATTTTACTTGGTCTAGGAAGGATGACTACCAGTACCAATCTTGACAAAAATATTGAAGGAGTCGATGACTTCCAAGCATGGAAGTATAGAGTAATGCTCATTCTAGAAGAGAATGACCTTATAAGTTTTGTTGAAAAAGATATTGAAGAGATAGAGGGAGATGAGGCCAAATCCAAATATAAGAAGGAACTAATCAAAGAAAAGAGGATCATTGTCGACTCCATCAAGAACCACTTGATTCCTCATGTTTCATCATTAAAAACCCCAAAGAAAATTATGGATTCCTTATCCCTTCCATTTGAAGGAAAGAACATCCATCTAAAAATGACCTTGAGGACACAACTCAAGAATGTGAAGATGCAAAATTCAGAAACCATACAATCTTACTTCACAAAGGTGTCCTAGATTAAATAAAAGATTGAAGCTATTGGTGACTCAATTGAAGAAGTTGAGTTGATGATGACCACACTGAATGGTCTTCCAAATTATTGGGAATACTTCATCCAAGGAATCTTCTCTAGAAGGAAGTTAACTAAGTTTAGCAGATTGTGGGAAGACCATACTCAAGAAGAATCCAGATTAGAGGTAAGAAAATAAAAGATAGAAAGTAATGAAGATCAAGCGCTAAGAACTCATGCAAGAAAAGGAAAGAAAAAGAAAGAAGTTCACTCTCACAAGAAGTTTTAGAAGCCTCATAAAGGACAAGATTCTCATAAATATCTCTCAAGATTCAAATGCTTTATTTTCCAGAAGATGGGACATCTTGCAAGAAATTATCCCCAAGAAAAAGACCGAAAAAAAACCAGGAAGCTTTTAAGACATCATGCTCATATCATAGAAGAAGATGAACCTGATTGGAAAAGAACAAAAGAAGATGATGAACTATATCTTATGTAATATAGAATTTAGTGCTTCTGAAGCACTTGATTTATAGAAAGTGATGTTAAAAGCAATATTTCTTTTCTTCGCTCATTAGACTTCAAGTAGTAAAAGAGATGGATAATTTTGTAAATTACTATATCATGAGGGTCAAGTGAAAATTGTGAAGAAGTATCATTATTCATCCAGACATCGTACAGATCAACCAAGCAGTCTGAAAGTGAATGCTCCATGTATGCACCCTTCATAATTGATTTCAGTTTTAAGTTTAATATCATTAGGATTTATGCATTTTATCTTATCTTGTTGGATCATTAGCCCTAGTATGGGAATCCAACAAGATCTCATTTAAATTCAATATATAGTTTATGTGATCGGGGTTGGCATGTGTGCCTATGGTTGGGTTAAAATAATGTAATATTGTCTATGGTGAAATGAGGACATTAAAATTCTAAAAGATAGTGTCCCTAGTATAGGATCTGATCAGTGTCAAGCATAAACATCATTTATGTCTCACAATGTCCTACAGTTTCCCGATGAGAAGACCTAGTGAATGGACCGTGAGGCCACCTTGATATGAATCATAATTCGTTTGAAGTATGACTTACTTTTTCATCTTAGACTTGGTAAAAAACACCAAATATATCTTGCAGAGACTCTAAGGATATTGTAGACTCAAAGGAATTCAAGGCTCAGAGGGAGCCATTTTTTTCATGCAGGAAGTAGTACACCTCAAGGACAGATAATACCAAAATGAAAGAAATAGTTCTAGTGCTCGTGAATACAACGAGTTAGATAAACTATAGAACAACCATGATCCATTAAAAGAGGCCAATGTTGTATGAGATTTAGAGGGATAAAATGAATCTATATTCGTGACAGATTAGAGGAGCTACTCTCATATTTCAGCATCTACAACGAGAATGGAGCAGTCATTCTCGGTTTTAGAGAGAGTAGTTGCAGGTGACGAGTCCTAGTTCCAGAAGGAACAGTTGCAGAGAGAGTATATGACATACTATGCGGTAGTGACACAGATAATGCTTTGAGAAAATAACATAGAGCCAACACATGATTGAGCATATTGAGTTGTATCTAATCAAGTGTACCAATTTGATACAATTTGATTCATTGATATATTTGACGAACACGAGGACAAATATATGTTTTGCGGTAAAATCATTGAGACAGTACTTGATTGAGCCTAGACATGTTCACCTGAATGTGAAAAAACTTGTTATTAGGTACCTGAAGGGTACAATTGATTATGGACTTAGATATATCTTGATCATGAGATAAAGGATACACAGATTCAGATTGGGAAGGTAGTGTCACGGACCATAAAAGTACATCTAGATGTTGCTTTAGTTTGGGATAAGCTGTGATCTTTTGGCTTAGTAGGAAGAAGACATGTATGGAACTTAGTTCCATAGAGGTAGAGTATGTGGCAACATGGTCAGCTTATGGCAAAGCATTGTGGCTTAAAAAATTGATTGCAAGATTGTTTGATCTTGAGTTGGAGGAGACATGTATCTTGTGTGACAATCAGAGTTGCATAAAGTTGTTAGAGAATCTAATGTATCATGATAGGTCCAAGCATATCGATATCAAGTACCACTATGTTCGGGAGATGATACAAAATGGATAAGTGAAGATCTAGTATGTTCCTACCGATGAGAAGGTAGAATATGTGTTGACTAAGCCTCCATCAAGAGTGACGTTCAAGTACTTCAGAGACTAGCTTGGTGTGTTCCAAAAGGATTTTCCCTTGTGAGAGGGAGTGATTTGTTCACCATTAGCGGGAAGTGATGTGTTCCCCAGTAGCGGGAAGTTATGATATCCCTAGTAATGGGAGCTACCCCAACGCAGGTTGGTACTCCAAGGAAGGTTGGTATGCTACCCCAGTGCAGCTTGGTACTCCAACGTAGGCTAGTATGCTTCCCTAACACAGTTTTGTACTCCAACACAGGTTGGTATGTTATCCAAACATAGGCTAGTACTCCAACACAGGTTGGTATTCTACCCCAACATAGGTTGGTATGCTACCCCAACGCAAGTTGGTACTCCAACGCAGGTTGGTATGCTACCCCAACATAGGTTGGTACTCCAATGAAGGATTCTATGTTAACCCTAGTGTAGGGTGGAATGCTAGTCCAATGTAGGATGGTACACTACTCCAGTAAAAGTGCATAACTTCCTATGATATATAGATACGTGATTGACAACAAGAAAATGACCAAGTGTATAGAATCATAGAAGAAGTGATGTTGATTGTGACGAGAAGAATACCTTACTTGCTAAGAGGGAGTGTTGAAGTTTGAGTAGCTTCGAAATAGATTCTTATTGTATTTGACCAAGAAAAACCGTAAAGAATATTATTGTATTATATTTTTTAAGATGGTCCTATTGTGCCTTTGTAAAAGTCGTCCCTATTGCTCTGTGACAAGTAAAATGTAAAATAAAAGGATAAAGTGGCAGGTCAGCCTAGACCTAAGTTTAGGCTGGCCAAACTACTATTTATAAGGGAGGTTAGTGCCTCATTTGAACACACAACATATAAGCTCTGCAGCTAAGAAGAGAAAGTGCGCAACGCTTAGAGGGAGTAGCTACTGCAGCTAGGAGATGACGTTGTGGAGGTTCTTGGTCTACTTCTCGGGTATATCTTGGTTATGTGGTGTGTTACTCTTCCCTAGTAAAGTTTTTTGAGAAGGTCCTTCTACTTTGTTAGTTTTCTCTTGGAGAGAGGCACTGTTCTTAGTTGTTGAATATATATTGAGGAAGATTGTTGTGTTTTTCCCTTAGATGGTTTTCCCAGGGTAAATGTTGTGTATGTTGTGGATGTTATTCTTTCAATGATTCTTTATATATAGCTATTGTGCACATTGTTAAAAGTAAAAGAATAATAGTCAAATTAATGGCTTAAGATGAAAACTCAACAAGTATATCATCTTGCAAGAGATTGTCCTTAACGTTTTGAAAGTTGTTGGTGTAGTTTGAAAGTGTTTTCATCTATGAAGAGTAAGGTTTTTAAGAGTGTATTTGAATTAAGACATTGTGAAAAGAGGTTTAAATAATTTTTCATCGTTATCATGTGCTCTCAATAATATTGACAACAATAATATTGACAATGACAAATGTTAGGGTGGGCATCACTTGGTATTTGGAACCCAAACTTGGTGTAAGGGAATGCAAGGATATCGAACTAGAATTTTGGAATTTTGCAACAATGATCATGAAGGCGTGTGTAGGCATGTAAAAACAAAGTCTTCAACCCCAATATAACATTGTTTTCGAAAGAATGATTACACAACTCATCAAATTACTCTTCTAGAGTTACCTAGAAATTATCTCTTAGTTTTATCATAGTTGGACTCAAGTGAATAGAGTCATATTTGTGAGTAGACAAGAAATCATAGAAATGTTCATGTAGAGAAAACGTAGGCTCTAAATTAGGAATCAAGGGTGGAGGATGTATGGACTACTGTCCTTTTATTGTTGATGGCATTCAACCCAAGATTCTAGTGAAAACCTATGATGGTAGAGGCCATGGTGATTTACCATACTAACTTGATGTTTAGTATACATCATGATTTAAGAAACAAAACTAGTGTTGTTAATTTGGTACAATCGCACTAAGTATACTAGGATCGATAAACTATATTAATGTGCATAAAATACATAAAGCATAAAACATAGAAAATATTTTCATTGATACTTTCACTATGTGATAATAATTAATCTTGAATAAGTACACTAATTGAAGAACACATGAAACCCAATTAAATACACAAGACACATATATTGTTGACTATATAAAATGCAATCAATATCTTATAATATTCTAGTTGATTACAATATCATACAAATATCTCACTTTGTTTCCTCTTCCTTTACGCTCACAACCTATAAATCCATGAGCAACATCATAGTGGGGCACTATTTGAGTCCACAAAATGGCTCCCAAATACCCTCAAATAAAACTATTGCGATCCTCCTCGTCACGATGGCAAACCTCTTATAATAAGTGCAAAAAAAAAAATTGTGTGTGTGCGTGTGTACAAGGGTAACAAGACATTATACTCTGCGCCGCCACATGACGACAAATCATGATGCATACAACTACGATATCAACATAAAGATCTAAGATGCATATTAACATCTGCCAACAATGAACAACAATCAACCAACAAAATAATAAGACTGACTACCCGCCCGTCCTACCCTGCAATGGTTAGGACCTCCAAGACACATAAGAAACGATCAAGCCCAGGCTCCCATCAATTTTAACCATTTAAGGTCTTAGGGCGGGCGACTGTTCTAAGGAACATGGAGGTGTCTACAACCTGCCCGACACAAGCAGATCAAGCCTTCTAAGCTAAAGACAAAAATGTAGCCAATGAGATTTGCAACAACATGATTAGCTACATTAAAGCATTTTACGACACTGCGTCATTACTAACTCATTACTACTATTACCGTATTGCATTGAAGGTAATACACTTAATCAAAATATAAGACATTAGAAACTAATATACCAAATAAAGAAATTAAAAGACAATAATATAATCATTGATATAGCCAGTAACCAGGTTATCTACATTAAAGGCAAGGGCCTTAGTGAACCATAATATCTCATTAAAATTTCTCGCTATATTAGTACTGTAGCTTTGGAAGTGTACTTTTAATCAAACTACAAGACAAGACAATTAATATAGCAGGTACAGAAATAATCAAGACTTTAGCCCAACCTTCAATACCTCAATTAACATGTGTTGGGTAATTTATCATCTTAGAGTTTTGTTTTAGTTCAGTTATATGAGTTGTATATCATGCAAAAGGTTTCTAACCCATTTTTCTTTATTTCAGTCTTGTTGACAAGTTCATTTTTCTTTAGTTCAATCTTGTTGACAAGTTCTCAAGATTGCAACTCATTTATGTGAACAGTATAGGAAGAACATTGAGTATTTTTCACATCAAGGATTACAATACACTTCCACAATCTAGAAGGAATAAATCAAACACATATTATCCAGTCCATGAGGTTTTTCTTTACTTCCAAAGTAAAATAAATCCTTCTATTAGCAATGAAATCATTAACAAAGGAACTTATCTTTATATTAAAAATTCTTTCAGTACTTTTTATAAGATTAGCTTGGTTGAAAATGCAACAAATTACAACAGACATGTCAATCTTGCAAATTAGTCAATATTCAAATAAATGAACCATAATCTCATTGAACATTGTCGCCTCCTTAATCATATAGTGAGCATTCATCTCCCTGCTAATACACCCATAAATGTTAAATCTTTATTATCATGCTCCGGCACAATGACTGTGTCTTAATACATTCATTCAACCACTTGAATCCATTATTTCTCAATGCGATCTGTGGTGGTGTAGAGAAGTTGTTTACTGTTCCAGAACTCACATAGAAATATTTATGTTATTAAATTCCTTTTTAAAATTTCTCAAATAAGATGAGAACCAATAAAATAACAACAACATTTTCATATCTAACTAATCAAATTAAAAATGGTCAATGATACGCTATGAAATCTATCATTCAGCATTTCCTATTGGCATTAATCAATAACAAATTAAAGCCTAGTGCATATAAACTACTCACAAATCAGTTTGCAATGCAAACATACATAACAACTGTCAACAACGGTGGTTCTGTCTAAGTTGGCGTGCCACCTACTGTCTAGTTCTATGGTGGGTATGGTTAAGGCACTGACCAAATCAAGGGAGGGGGTCCGATCCAACCCAGCCATTACCGTAACTAACACTAGACCACCATGCGTAAGGTAGTCGATATGCGATAATTCTGGGAAGGGGTGGGATCTACCAGCTATACCAAGGATCTTGGTTGTCAATAATGACAGAACTGTCTGTAGATGGCCACAAAAACTATACTTACACTGTTTAACTCAAGTAATAAATAATATGTCAAAGTCTTCAAACGAAGAGAGAGGTCTACTGGAATTAAACAAAACCAATCAACGAAGGGCGATTTCGCCTAAGCGTAAAAGTGAGAACAAAACGTGCCTGGAATGTGTAGATGCTCAACATTAGGAAACCTCTCAAACAAAATGAAAGAGGATCAACCATCTATATTTCCCTTTTAAGCATAAGCATCCAAGCATACATATCAAGCTCCTTCAATGATTTGAAGCTCCCCATTATCTCAACGAATCTCTCTATGGACAGATGGACTATCCCATCATTCTCATAAAGCGAGAGTCCAACCAAATTACTTCCACAATCCAGATTTAGCTGATCAAACATGTTAGAAAGCTCATAAAACAACAAGCCATTCGCCTTTAGATCCCTTAGTCCTATGATGTCTGCTTTCAATGTTTGAAGTTTCGGGCAGTTCAGAATTAAAACCTGCACGAAATAATCATATATATGTAAATGTCTAAGGTTGGGAGCGCATATGACAGTCTTTCATAGCCCGTTGCAGTAGTGTAGAGAATTTTTTTGTAGAAGTGGGCAATGATAGATAAAGCTAGTTAAAGATTCATCGTCTATAAATGCCATATCCTCTAAAGCAAGTAATGAGATGGTTGAATCCTGTAAAATATAAATGCGTTTCAAAGGTTTGTGCATGAAGGTCAAGGTGTGAAGGACACCCAGGTAGCTCAATCCTAAACAAACCATGGTGTAAGGGACACATAGGTGAAAAACTCTTGCTGAAAGGTGAAGCACTTAGGTAGAATTTTCCCATGGATGTTCGCTCAGAAAAAAAATAATATTCGCTCAGGATAATACTCAACTTCACCCAATGGATAGCTGATGAATGAAGATGGCTGGGAAAACTAACCGCAACCTCCGAGATTTTACAGAGGAACTAGTGTGGTAGTGCAGAAGACACACCAAAGGGGGTTCAATAGCAGAACTTGTGAAAGGCCCTTGCACAATCGGTGATTAACACAGGGCATCATGCCATGAACATAAAATTGACAAAGGACAAGCAATCATTGGTCAACAAGAATGTGAGCACAGGGCTAAACATTCTCTACTATAAGGTGGGGTGCAGTTATTATCAACATAGAATGCCTGGGTGATTTACCCAACAAGCTTCAATGCAACAAAGTGAAACTTGCCGTGAGAGTAAGAGGAAATGCAAGGATGGATTCTTCATCAAAAGAAAACTTAGGGACAACATTGTATAGTGATCATATAACGCAAATCGCCAAAGTCATACACAGTTTTCTTTTTCATCCATTACTGGATTACATTAGCCGAGTTAAAATATTACATCAGTTACACAATTTAATCGTCGAAGTATTAAAACAAGTCAACCAACGAGAACTAAACACAGATTAAAGCTAAATATTTTTCTACCCAATACACATGCAGATTTAAATCGTAAATCCTACAACATTCTATCATTCAAGCAAGAAGCGTACCATTGCCTATTCGCCCGCTTCGAATGGCGTCCCACGCTCCGTGCAACTCCCGCTCGCCAACCGTCGAGACCTCACCGGTACCTCCCAGCCAACGCTAGGGGTACTCTGCTTCCCCCTTAGCCCCCCGAGCCACAAAGGAGCCACACACTATCCAGATGGTACGTCTAGCTCCCAGCTCACCTCGCAAGGCCGAGCTACCACTCCTATCCAAGCTGGAAATCCCAACCCCCCACAAGTAAATCAGTCAAGTCACTAATCCGACAGCGTAACATTATGCTAATAGCCGATCCCCTACTTCCTCCTCCTTCCTCTCTTTTATAGAGTTTTAGAACTTCCAAACATTCCCTAAATCTCATTTAATTTAAGTTTTAATAAAAATATTCTAATAATTCTCCTTCGTACAAGTGTCATCCATCCCCCACCTTCCTCCAATAATTATTTTCTCTAAATTAATAATTGTCTCATTTCCCTCACCCACCTAGAGTTACTCCTAAATTTACTCCTAGGTGTCCTTAGATTCCCTTACAGGTTTTAAATACTTTCCCTAAAATGAAGTTGCTAATTCTATTCAAAATTAGAAGTTTCTTAAATGTCGATTCTTTACTAAGTTGACCTCGCTTTTTACCATAAGTTCCCCTCTTTCCCTTATTATGTTACCTCCATTCCCTAGTTTCCTAAATTTTATATTTCCTTCTTTCCCCTTTTTATTAGAGCCAAAATGGCAGTTGCACAAATTACTCTCTTTTCCTTTTATTATTATTTTTACACTTTCACAAGTTAAATAATTAATTTCTTATATATATATATATATATATATATTATCCACCGATTTTATTTACATTTCTTACTCTTTTCATTTTACCCCAAAATTTATGAAGACCAAATTATTACGTAAGGGTTTTTTTTTTTTTTCTCTTTTTTATTTTAAATTTTATTATTACAATTTTATATAGATATTTTCTAAAGGGTAGACAAAATCTTACCCCTAGCGAAGTTTTTACACTTAGAACTTAGATTCTAAACTGGGCGACATTTAATTAGGGAAGTTGTTTTAAAATTTCTTAATGTGTTGTCTGTATTAGGGCCATCTAGGTTCGTTTCTTTATCATCATCAACGCGACGTGCCCTTCAGGATGCACTGTGTGCTCTAAGGGTGCCACTCACCTCCTCTATTTCTTTTGTGTGACATGCCCTTCAGGATGCACCATGTGGTCCAAGGGTGCCACTCACCTCATCTGTTTCTTTTGTGTGACGTGCCCTTCGGGATGCATCACATGCTCCAAGGGTACCACTCGCCTCTTGATTGATTGGTAGACATCAATAACCCCTGGAGTCAACACTCCGCTAGGTGAACTTGTGGGAGACTAAGGGATTCTAAGGAATAAGGCCCTTGCCTTATTGCACACCCCTTAGAATCATTGCGAGGGACTGTCACAGTCTTCCCTTGCGGCATCGTGGGTCCCCTCGAACTAGGTAATCGTTAACCTACAGTTTGAGCTATGGCGGGAGTGCTAGTAGGTTGTGGCAGGGTTGATGTCCACACCTCTCCCTCAACCTCTCTGGTAGTCATGTGTGGCTCCTTTACTCCATATATGAGTCTGGTCGACAAGCTATCATCGGTCTGCATCATCAACAAATCATGTCAAAACATGTCCATATCATATCATCATCTCAAATGTACTAATATCACAGTAAATCAATCAAAACCAAATAGCACACTCCTTGACTCAATCCAGAGTCCAAGGGATTCCATTGATGCCTCTGCATCCTCAAGGTCCAAAACCCTGCACACTCAGTAAAACTGAGTCAATAACACCTATCTATGTCAATGCACTAAAACATCATGTTATCTACCATAACTCATCATAATCAGAGTCAAATGTTTTAATATCATAATAATCTAGATCACTTGCGAGCAAGTGTCCTCAAAGAATAAGTTCGCTCAGTGTGCCAAAGCAGGATGTTACATACACCCCCTATGGGTCTAAACTTCATCCCGAAGTTTCTCAATATAAATGCCAAAATAAGTGGATCTAGTGTCATATGCCTATCTATCAAACAAAAATGGAAACTGTTGGCGCATATCATATGCATCCTCCCAGGTTGTTGAGTGCGGACTATAATTGTCCCACTGGACCTTGACCTGATATACCATTCGACATCGTAAATGTCGAATGTGATGATCTAAGATGTGGACCGGATCAGCCGTGAGAGCTCCCTTGTCTGATACCTGCAAGGAAATCATGTTAATAACATGCGTAGGATCACTAATATAATGTCTCAAAACATATACATGAAAAACATCATGCATACGCCTCAAGGAATTAGGCAAGGCTAGTCGATAGGTCACAGGCCCCTTTCTCTCCACAATATCAAAAGGTACCATGAACCTAGGAGAGAGTTTAGATCCCTTTCCAAACTTGATCGAACTCTTATGCAGTTTAACCCGCAAGAAGACTCGATCGCCGACCTCGTAACTACGGTCGAACCGGTGCGCATCAGCATAACTCTTCTGTCAATCCTGCACTTATTTAATCCTTTGTCTTATGGTTTTCATTTTATCTTCCATTTATTGTATCACTTATGGTCCCACTAGGACCCTATCCTCAAGCCGATCCCAACTCAAGGGCACCCGACATGGTCACCCGTAAAGAAACTCAAAGGGTGCCATCTTAATGGTGCTCTGGTAACTGTTGTTGTAAGCAAACTCTACTAGTGGCAAGAATTCTTCCCAACGCTTTTGTTGGTCCATTATGTACATAAGAAACATGTCCTCCAAGTTTTGGTTCGTTCGTTCGATCTGTCCATCAGTCTCTGGGTGATACGCAGTACTAAAGTTAAGTTGAGTTCCCAAGGCCTCTTGGAAACTCGTCTAAAATCATCCAGTAAACACCGATACTTGATCGGATATAATCTTTTTATGTACACCATGTAGCCTCACAATCTCACTGATGAAAACTTTAGCTATGTCAAGTGCCTGACATGTCGTACACATAGGAATAAAGTGAGCACTCTTCATCAGAGTGTCTACTACTACAAAAATCAAGTCATTTCTCCTTGTCGTCAGTGGCAATCCAACAATAAAATCCATCGAAATAACTTCCCATTTTGATTATGGAATGGCATGTGGTTGTAGTAATCCTGTTGGGTGTCTATGTTCAGCCTTTACCTACTGACATTCTAGACATCTGGCCACATAGTTGACTATGTCGGCCTTCATTCCCTTCCAGAAGAATAAGGGTTTAAGGTCTACCCTCATCTTTGTGACTCCCAGGTGAGCCATGTAAACTACTCTATGAGCCTCACTCAGGATCAACATCCTCAACTTGTCGTTTGGCGGTACGTAAATATGACTTTTAAACCTCAATAAGCCATCGCTATCAAATGAAAATCCCACATATCGTCGTACCACCATTGTGTTTTTTTCGATAAAACCCTCAACATCTTGGTACCAGTCGTCGTCACGCTGTAAAGTTAGAATATTTTCATGTAGATTCGTCTGAAGAGGCAACATTGAAAAGATGTGTGGTCTCCGACTCAAAGCATCCACCACTTGTTTCATTGTTCCCTTTATGTAAGTAATCTCAAAGTCGTACTCGCTAAGTAATTCCGACCAATGTCGTTGTCGCCCGTTTAGGTCTCTTTGCATAAAAAGTGTTGTAGATCAATCTTTAGTTGAAATTTTCGTCCAACCAGGTAGTGTCTCCAAACCTTCAAGGCATATACGATGGATAATAACTCCAAATCGTGTGTCGTGTAGTTATCCTCATGCCTTCTCAGTTTCCTTGAAATGTAAGAAATCACTCGTCCATCTTGCATCAAGACTCTGCCTAAACCTTCCTTGGATGCGTCTATTCATACCAAGAAGTCTGCATCCATGTCAGGGACCTTTAGTATCGACGCTGTCGTCAACAACTCCTTAAGCCTCTGAAATGCTTCTACGCATTTCTCGGTACAAACAAATTTCCTTTTTTTATTCTGCAATTCCATGATCGGATTTTCTATCTTTGAAAATCCCTCGACAAACCATCGATAGTATCCTGCTAAACCCATAAAGCTACACACTTCCATGAAATTCATCAATGCAGGCCATTCCATAATAGCCTCGAGCTTGGCTGGATCCATGATGATACCTTCGCTGGATATGACATGCCCTAAGTAGTGAATCTTCGATTGATAAATAGAGCATTTGGAAAATTTCCCATACAATTTGTGCTCTCACAGACACTGTAGTACCAAGCGCAAGTGCTTGTCATGCTCCTCCGTCGTATGAGAGTAAATCAAAATATCGTCAATGAACACTTGGACGAACTTGTCCAAGTACTCACGGAACACCCCGTTCATCAAACTCATAAATACTCTTGGGGCGTTTGTTAGTCCAAATGGTAAAACAATAAACTCGTAATGTCCAAATCTCGTCTTAAAGGCAATCTTAGGGACGTCATCCTCCTTGATCTGCAACTGGTGATACCTTGATCGAAAATCGATCTTGGAGAACAATGTCACACCCTTCATTTGATCGAACATATCATCAATTCTCGGTAAGGGATACTGATTCTTGATTGTGGCCTTGTTTAGTTGACGATAGTCAATGCAAAGCCTCCATGATCCGTCCTTCTTTCATATGAAAATAACCGGTGCACCCCATGGGGACACACTAGGACATATCAGTCCCAAGTCCAGCAACTCCTTCAGTTGCATTTTCAACTCTTGTAACTCCGGGGTCGACATTCGATAAGGCGTTCTTGCTATCGGTTCCATCCTCGGTTTTAGGTCTATGGTAAAATCCAATTCCCTCTCCGGCGGCATCCTAGGTAACTCCTCCATAAACATGTCCGCAAACTCTCTCACCACGGGAAGGTGTTCTATACATTCTTCTACTCCCTTCTCATTTAGTGCAAGGATCACATAAAGCTTTCACCCCTTGCGCATACTCTTCCGTAACTGTAAGGAAGAGACGAACCTCAGGGAAACTCCCTGGTTCCATCCTACAATCACACATCTTTTTCCTTCATCATTGACCAATCTCAATCGTTTTGTCTTACAATTGAATATCGCTTCATGCGATTCCAACCAATCCATACCAATCACGACATCATAAGATCCTAATATCGTGACGTATAGGTTGGTCTTCATGACAAACTCTCCTAGGTTAAGGGCACATCCCGTAACCTTTCCTCCAACCTTTTGTTTGGCTCCCAAGGCCATCTCTACAAAGCTAAACTCGTCCTGTTTGACTACCTTTACCTTAATCCTTTTTACTGTTGCACCAAAAATTAAACTCTTAGTAGCACCGAGATCTATCAAAATACTAAGGGTCTCGTCAGTGGCAGTACCTGTCGTCTCGAGCATAGTCAACTGGTGTTCTTCCTAGCGGTTATTCACTGCTGCATGAATCCGATGGGCCTTGCCCATATCTCCCACGGTAGTGGGTCCAACTGATCTAGATGCTCTGGTATTCTCCATAGGATAGTCATGCTGGTAGTGTGTCTCCCCACACGTCCAACACCCCTTCTTCGGCCTAGTACTCCTGGTACCCGAAGTAGAAGATGACAGCCCACCAGCCTAGAACCCTGGTCTGTTTTGCTAAACAATCCTAAACTGTTGTTGTTGTGGGTGACACTGCTGCTGATGCGGTGGTCCCTGATAAGGCATCCGTTGTTGAGGTGGAAGTCACCAGGCTGTAGTGAAAGTGGATCCCCTCTGGAAGCCATGATATCTCGACGTATGTCTTGCTGGTGTTTGGTGTTGTTGTGTTCCAGATGAAACCTACCCTACTAGTCTCGCTAGAGTCCTTGTCTGACCGCCACCAATAAGATCCTCCTCTACTATGAGGGCCTTCTGGATGGCATCATGCAAGTTTTGAGGCATCAAAATCCTAACCTTTGCATGCAGGTTGTCGTTAAGGCCGAATGTGAACCTGTTGACCTTGAGTTTCTTGGTGTTAAGGTGTGGAGCATACCAGAGCAGCTCCATAAAACGTGCCTTGTACTAGGGCACCGTATGACCGCCCTATTGTAAGGCATTGAACTCATTGAGCTGATGCTCAATGAATTCCTCTGAAAGGTACCTCTCTTGGAACCGTTCCTTGAACAGTTCCCATGACACGTCTTCGATGACCATGTTCAATTGTGGCAGGAGCATCTTCCACCATACAAGAGTGCTCCCCTTCAGTTGAAATACCTCCATGTAGACCTTCATGTTGGAGGTATAATCGTGAAGTGTGAAGCACATCACCATGCTCTCCAACCATGCCTCGGTGGCTACGCCATCCAGGGAACCAAAGAACTCAGGAAATTTTACCTTCTCAAGTTCACAGTGAATGTCACAGCAACCCCTCTCTAACATCCGTTGGTCACCCCACCAGGACCTTCGCTAATCTCGGCCTGAAGAGCTATGATGCTCCTCCAATCCCGTATCAGGACCTTACGTCACCCACAGGATACTCTTTGGTGAATTCCCTTTCGCGATTCGGGAATTCGGGCTTCGCGGATTCGCGAGCCTTGTGCGCACTCCGAACCCCGATCCCCGAGGTCAACGATCAGTGCTTTAATTCATCGAGGATTTTCCCTATCAGGAAATCCGCGTATGGAGACCCGCGATTCTCTCGCCTTCCAATACCCCGAACTCCGAACATGAGATGCCACGTGTCGCACTCCTCCTAATTCCCGTGGGTCCAGTCACAACTCAGGACTTCGCTACTCCTCTGCGCTCCCCTTGACTTCGCGACTGCTGATGTATCGAGTCCCGAAACCTCGGAATATCGCGCCACTTGTCCTTCCAACGATGAATGGCCCTGATCAAATCGGAAAATCGCGGCTCGGGTTTTCAATGGGCATGAAATTCTTGCACTCGCCAACCCCGATATGCCGATACCCGATAACAATGGGTTCCACTTGCGCTTGGAGGTTAAACTCCTCGCTCCTTCTCCCAGATCTGATGATCCACGGGATTTTGGTGATCCTCCACGATGATCCCAGTCGTCGATTCTCTTCCTCTTGAGGGTCCTCCGCTTCACCACCTTCGTTTGGTGTGGATTTCCCTGAGCCTGCTTTCACCGAGAACCGAAACTCTATCCCTCCTGAGCTTTTGTAACTCTGATTCCTTCAGAGACCTTTCCGAGCCCTCTTCTCGTGCTTGGCCTTCAACAATTCTCTAAATGTTGAAGTCTTCCAGGTCCTGTGCACTTGCAGCTACAGCAAACCCACTCCTTCCTTTCTCAGACTTGCTACTGAGAATTCAATTTGACCTGCACTCACCTGCACGGCTCGAACAACCAAATTCAGTTTGGGTATACGAGAACAAGATTTTAACTGCTTAGCCTCCTCAACGCACTCGATGTGGAGGAATTCAACTGCACTCTATGCAGGAATCTCCTGGCTTAAGCAGAGAAACAATTGAAACTCATCTCTCACTCCCTCAGGTTTCTATTCTGATATGCAATCACATATGCAGCATATAGAAGATAAGCATAAAAAGAAGCAAACAGACAAAAGTATAATATTAACAACACACAGAGATCAACCACATCCATGGAATTGAATCAAGTTCTTTCCTACTAATTCAATTTCTGTACATGGAGGTTCTTCCCAAGCTCTCTGCTCTGCTCTGCTCGCTTCAGTATGCAAGAATGAATGCAATGTACAAAGGAGGGTGTCTATTATCCCGTTTTCCCTCTCGAAAGTAGAAATGTCCAATCTACAGTTAATTACTATCTAACTGCATTAATACTATTAAATGCCTTCTTATCTATATTACAATACAAAGGCGCTTCATATGAATGCTTTCATTCAAAACGACGGTGCAACAATATTTTCACAGTAATTCAAAATTTGAAATGTGTTGGCACTGTCCAGCTATATTCCTTTTTCTCCGCGCGCTGGCTCGCTTGATGAAGTGTAGATGCTCCTGCATCATACTCCTCGGCTCAAAAAGATTTCATGGGCTCCTTTCCATGAGCTACTGCACAGTATGACCATGCCTTTGTATTATTGCCTCTGTCTCCCAGTTGGCATCCTCCACTGGGTGGTTCTTCCATTTCACCAGGTATTCAAAATACTGTTTCCTCCTGGTCTTCTTACCTGCTCTCTTATCTAGTATGCACTCCATCTCAGGCTTCTGTGCAACTGGTAGTTGTTTCTGCCACTGGATCATTGGTCCCTCAGTTCCAGTGCCTGCTTCTTCAGCCCTGTAAGGGTATAAATCCAAAATGTTAAAAACCGGAGATATCCCGATGCCCTCTGGCAACTCAAGCTCATATGCATTCTCACCAAATTTCCTCAGAATCCTGCATGGCCCGATCCTTTTCATCTTGAGCTTGTTATATGTTCCCTTCGGGAACCTTTCCTTTCTTAAGTGCGCCAGAACCATGTCCCCAACTTCAAACTGAAGTTGTCACATTCTCTGATCGGCTCAGCGCTTGTACTCCTGATTGGTCTTCTGTAGTCGTTGCTTCACCTCTATGTGAAGTTCTTTCATTTACTCGATGAACTCTTCAGCCCTTGCGCTGCTAGTCTCAGCCTGCTCTGGCTCCCTGAGCTCAGACACTCCTCTAGGTTGTGTCCCATACAAAACTTGAAATGGGCTCTTACCTATACTCCGATTCACCGAATCATTGTACGCAAACTCTGCCTGTGGCAGGATCTGGTCCCAACTGGTGTGATGCTCTGTCACTAGGCTCTTCAACAAATCCCCCAGACTCTTGTTTACCACTTCTGTCTGTCCATCTGTCTGCGGATGGTATGCTGAGATGAATGCCAAATCAGTCCCCAGCTTCTTTCATAGCGTCCTCCAAAAATGACCGATGAACTTCGTGTCCTGATCCGAGACTATACTTTTCGGCAATCCATGCAATCACACAATCTCTTTGAAAAACAAGTTCGCGATGTGGGTTGCATCGCTGGTCTTATGACACGGTATGAAATGTGCCATCTTCGAGAACCTGTCCACCACCACAAAGATGGAATCCACTCCACGCTGTGTTCTCGGCAAACCCAACACAAAATCCATACTAATGGCCTCCCATGGCCTCTCGGGTATGGGAAACAACTGATAAAACCCTGTGTTCTGCCTTCGGCCCTTTGCATGTTGACATATCTTGCACCTATCAACAAACCTCTTCACATCTGCACGCATGCCTGGCCAATAATAAGATTCACTCAGCTTGGCAAATGTTTTATCATGCCCAAAATGACCCGCTAAGCCACCGCTGTGCTTCTCCTTCACCAAATTCTCTCTCATAGAGCAATCTGGAATCTCATAGAGCAATCTGGAATGCACAGCTAATTGCCTTTGAACAAAAATCCATCCTGTATCAGGTAGTCAATCCATGGACTCCTATCCCTGAGAACTGGGTTCTCGGCTGCTTCATAAGCTTCCGCAAAATTAGCATCACCTGCATACATGTCTTTCAGGTTTTCAAAACCCAGCGTTTTGATCCTGAACTCTTGCAGCAATAAGCATTTCCTGCTCAAGGCATCTGCCACCTTATTAGCAGTTCCTGAAATGTGCTTGATCACGAACATGAAGTTTTACATATATTCCACCCATTTCGCATGCTTTTGATTCAGCTTCTCCTGCTGACTCACGAACTACAATGCGTGATTGTCGCTGTACAACACAAATTCCTTGGGTATCAGATAGTGCCTCCACTTCTTCAATGCCTGAACAATGGCATAGAATTCTTTGTCGTATGTGGAATACTTCAATTTTGCATCATCCAGCTTCTCGCTGTAGTATGCCACAGGTCTGTCATCCTAACTCAGAACCCCTCCGACTGCATACCCGCTGGCATCGCACTTCACCTGGAAGGTCTTCTGAAAATCTGGCAGCACCAGGATTGGCTGCTTAGTTATCTTCCGCTTCAATAGATTGAAGCTTTGTTCAGCCTCGACTATCCACTGAAAGACTTTATGCCGCTTCCTCACAGTGTCCATCATTGCAGCACTGATTCCACTAAAATTCCGAATGAATTTTCTGTAGAAGCTTGCCAACCCATGGAAACTTCTTACCTCAAAAAAATTCCTCGGTGATGGCCAATTCCTGATTACTTCAACCTTCTCAGGATCCATCTTCAATTCATTCGCTGATATTACAAAACCCAGATAAATGAGTTCAGTCTTCATGAAGGAACATTTCTTCAAATTAATCAGCAACTTCTGCTGCTGTAGCCTTCTCATCACTGTGGCCAGATGTCTCAAATGCTCAGCCTTTGTCTTGCTGAAAATCAAAATATCATCTAGATATACCACCACAAATTTGCCAATGAATTCCCGCAGGACTTCATTCATCAGCCTCATGAAAGTGCTTGGCGCATTTTTCAATCCAAACGACATGACTAGCCATTCGTACAAACCCTCGTTTGTCTTGAATGTGGTCTTCCATTCATCTCCCTCTCTCATCTGGATCTGATGATATCCGCTCTTGAGGTCTATCTTTGAAAAATAATTCGCCCCGCTCAGGCAATCCATCAAGTCATCCATCCTCGACAATGGAAACCTGTACCTGATGGTAATCTTATTTATCGCCCTGGAGTCTGTACACATCCTCCAGCCTCCATCCTTTTTTGGACTCAGTACTGTCGGAACAGCACATGGACTCAGGCTCTCTCTGACCAGTCCCTTATCCAGTAGATCTTGCACCTGTCTCTTGACCTCCTCATTCTCCTGAGGCATCAACCTCTATGCTGCTTTGTTCGGCAAACTTGCTCCGGGTATGAGGTCAATATGATGACTCACACTCCTTATTGGCGGCAATAAACACGAAAGTTCATCCATGACGATGTCAACAAACTCCCCCAGTAGCTGCTAAATCTCCCCCGACAAATCATCCACTCGGGTGTTTGTTAGGACAACCCGCGGCTTTCTAACAACAAGGAACTGTGGATCTTCGTTCTTCTCCAGTTCTGTGAGAAGTTCTTTTCCACTCATGAGAAGTATTGTACTACTCACTTCCGGTTCCACCTTCTTATCCTTTATCGGCAGCAGTTTATGAATTCTCCTGTCCTTCTCCAAGGTGTATGTGTTCATCCTCCCATCATGAACAACGTTCCTATCATACTGCCATGGTCTACCCAGCAGTATATGACACACGTCCATGGAAATAACATCGCACAAAATCTCATCATGATAATTCCCAATTTTAAATTTAACTAAGCATTGTTTTGTGACACTTACCCGGTGTCCTTTCTGTAACCATGAGACTTTATATGGACTCGGGTGCTTAGTTGTCTTCAACTCCAATTTCTCCACCATCTCGGTCGAAATGAGATTGTCAGTGCTCCCACTATCAATGATGACTTTGCATTTCCTGTCCTTGGCTGTACAAGCCGTTCTGAACAGTCTACTTCTTTGCACCGCATTTTCCACCTCCTTCTCGGGTGCCAAAAGGATCTTATGCATCCCAAGTGATCTCCCGCAGTCAGCATCCTCGCTTTCAACATCATGCCTCTGTTGTGCCTCAGCGATGTGAGATTTTCCTCCGTCCATCTTCCTCTCTGGACAGTCAATGTCCTTTTGTCCGTCTTTACCACACATGAAACATGTGATAACTCCTCCTCGTCCTCTGCCTCTACCTCAGGCACAAGGAATCACGTCGGCGTCAGCATATCCGCCACCCTGCTCTGCATGCTGCCTCCTCGGCTCAAAATCTTGCTGCCTCTGTTCAATTTGTGGCTGCCTCTGCTGCGAGGTTCCACCTCTTTCAGCCTTACCCTGAGGCCTTTTCCATTCCTCCTTGGGCTTCTGCAATTTTTCTTGGGCAACTGCTTTGCCTCTAGGCTGGCTTCTGCCTTGCCCTTGTTGACCTTGCTTGCGGCTCAGCTTCTCCTCGGCTTTCAGAGCCATCTGGTACGCATCCTCAACTGTCCGGATGGTAACCATGCTTAGCTCATCTTGAATATCATACCTGAGACCATTCAGGTATCTAGCCTCCTTTTCGTCATCACTCTCCCGATGACCAGCTCGAATGTTGAGAGTATAAAATTCTTTGGTGTACTTCTTCACCGTCATCAATTTTTGTCTCAGGTTCTGCATGCGCCTGAACATAGTGATTTGGTAATCCCTCGAAATGAATTTTGCCTTCATCTTGGCGATCATCCGATCCCAGCTTTTGATCTTCTGTTTTCCTTTGCTGCGTCTGTCTACCTGCAGCTCGTCCCACCATAGGGCTGCATGTCCCTTCAGCTTCATGACTGCGTGCCTCACCTTCTTATCCTCTTCGATATCCTCGTAATCGAAGTAGGTGTCGAGTGCTCGAATCCAATCCAGCAACTCCTCTGCATTTAGGCTTCCCTCATAGACGGGAATGTCCATCTTCGTCTTCGAGCTCATCCTCAAAATGGCTCTTATCAACCTCTCTATCGAGGAATCTTCTGTAGTGACTTCTTCTTGGTCATGTCCAGCTTCCTCCTCCACCTCAGAATCGCTGAACTTTGCTGTACCAGCCCCATGCCTCCGGGTGGTCTCCATCTCCTCGAGCCTCTCCCTAAGATCTCGAATCTGCCGCTCCATCTCTGGGTTACCTGCTGGCCTACCCCTTCTTTGAGCAACACTGTCTTCACGATCAGGTGACTATTTCTCTCTCCTTGGCGGCATTGTGAAATCTGCTTCCCTCTGTTACCCAAACAAAGAGAAACCCCAAATTCCTGCTCTGATACCACTTGACAACAACCCCTCTCTAACAGTCGTCGGTCACCCCACCAGGACCTTTGCTAATCTTGGCCCGAAGAGCTATGATGCTCCTCCAATCTCGTATCAGGACCTTACGTCACCCACAGGATACTCTTCGGCGAACTCCCTTTCGCGATTCAGGAATTCGGGCTTTGTGGATTTGCAAGCCTTGTGCGCACTCCTCGTGCAATATGGAACTCTGAACCTCGATCCTCGAGGTCAATGGTCAGCGCTTTAATTCATCAGGGATTTTCGCTATCGGGAAACCGGCCTATGGAGACCCACGATTCTCTCGCCTTCCAATACCCTGAACTCCGAACACGGGATGCCATGTGTCGCACTCCTCCTAATTCCCGTGGGTCTCGTCACAACTTGGGACTTCGCTACTCCTCTGCACTCCCCTTGACTTCACGACTGCCGATGTATCAAGTCCCGAAACCTTGGAATCTTGCGCCACCTGTCCTTCCAACGATGAACGGCCCCGATCAAATCGGAAAATCGTGGCTCGGGTTTTCAACGGGCATGAAATTATTGCACTCGCCAACCCCGATATGCCGATACCTGATAACAATGGGTTCCACTTGCGCTTGGAGGTTAAACTCCTCACTCCTTCTCCCAGATCTGACGATCCACAGGATTTTGGTGATCCTCCATGACGATTCTAGTCGTCGATTCTCTTCCTCTTGAGGGTCCTCCGCTTCACCACCTTCGTTCGGTGTGGATTTCCCTGAGCCTGCTTTCACCGAGAACCGAAACTCTATCCCTCCTGAGATTTTGTAACTCTGATTCCATCAGAGACCTTTCCTAGCTCTCTGTTCGTGCTCGGCCTTCAACAATTCTCTAAATGTTGAAGTCTTCCAGGTCCTGTGCACTTGCAGCTACAGCAAACCCGCTCCTTCCTTTCTCAGACTTGCTACTGAGAATTCAATCTGACCTGCACTCACCTGCATGGCTCGAACAACCAAATTCAGTTTGGGTATACGAGAACAAGAGTTTAACCACTTAGCCTCCTCAACGCACTCGATGCGGAGGAATTCAACTGCACTCTATGCAGGAATCTCCTGGCTTAAGCAGAGAAACAATTGAAACTCATCTCTCACTCCCTCAAGTTTCTATTCTGATATGCAATCACATATGCAGCATATAGAAGATAAGCATAAAAAGAAGCAAACAGACAAAAGCATAATATTAACAACACACAGAGATCAACCACATCCATGGAATTGAATCAAGTTCTTTCCTACTAATTCAATGTATGTACATGGAGGTTCTTCCCAAGCTCTCTGCTCTGCTCTGCTCGCTTCAGTATGCAAGAATGAATGCAATGTACAAAGGAGGGTGTCTATTATCCCATTTTCCCTCTCGAAAGTAGAAATGTCCAATCTACAGTTAATTACTATCTAACTGCAATAATACTATTAAATGCCTTCTTATCTATATTACAATACAAAGGCGCTTCATATGAATGCTTTCATTCAAAATGACGGCGCAACAATCTTTTCACAGTAATTCAAAATTTGAAATGTGCTGGCACTATCCAGCTGTATTCCTTTTCCTCTGCGCACTGGCTCTCTTGATGAAGTGTAGATGCTCCTGCATCAGAATGCTACCAATAACAGTTGGTGGGCACGACGAAACCTTAGCGGGTGCTAGCGCCCTAGCCTCATCTCTATCCAAATGGTTGATCGGTGCCTCGGACATGTGCCGAAAAGATCTCATCATCCCAACTACATCGCCAACTACTATCTGCTCCTGTCCAAGAACCTGCTCATCTCCCTGGGGGTTAGACCCCTCAGGTGTGGATGCTACTGGAGGCATCACGCCTCCTCCCCTAGTACCTCGTCATCTAGCTCTGCGGCTTCCTCTAACCATGATTACCTCCACGCACACAATCAAATTGATTAGCAACAGTATAATCAAATCATGTCAATGAAAGATGTAGTGATCCCAAGTCCCAGGTTGAACCCACTTTGATACCATATGTAGCGATCCTCCTTGTCACGACGACAAACCTCTTATAACAAGTGAAAAAAAAAAACATTGTGTGTCTGCGTGTGTACAAGGGTAACAAGACATTATACTCTGCACCGCCATATGATGACGAATCATGACGCATATGGCTACGATATCAACATAAAGATCTAAGACGCATATTAACATCTACCAGCAATGAACAACAATCAATCGACAAAATAATAAGACTGACTACCCGCCTGTCCTACCCTGTAATGGTTAGGACCTCCAAGACACATAAGCAATGCTCAAGCCTAGGTTCCCATCAATTTTAACCATTTAAGGTCTCAGGGATAGTGACTATTCTGAGGAACATGGAGGTGTCTACAACCCACCCAACACATGCAGACCAAGCCTTCTAAGCTAAAGACAAAAATGTAGCCAATGAGATTTGCAACAACATGATTATCTACATTAAAGCATTTTATGATAGTGCGTCATTACTAACTCGTTACTACTATTACCGTATTGCATTGAAGGTAATACACTTAATCAAAATATAAGACATTGGAAACTAATATAGAAAATAAAGCAATTAACAAGACAATAATATAACCATTGATATAGCCAGTAACCAGGTTATCTACATTAAAGGCAAGGGCCTTAGTGAACCATAATATCTCATTAAAATTTCTCGCTATACTACTACCATAGCTTTGGAAGTGTACTTTTAATCAAACTACAAGACAAGACCATTAATAAAGCAGGTACGGCAAAAATCAAGACTTTAACCCAACCTTCAATACCTCAATTAACATGTGTTGGGTAATTTATGATCTTGGAGTTTTTTTTTAGTTAAGTTATATGAGTTGTATATCATGCAAAAGGTTTCTAACCCATTTTTCTTTATTTCAATCTTGTTCACAAGTTCATTTTTCTTTAGTTCAATCTTGTTGACAAGTTCTCAATATTGCAACTCATTTATGTGAACAGTATACTAAGAACATTGAGTATTTTTCACATCAAGGATTACAATACACTTCCACAATCTAGAAGGAATAAATCAAACACATATTATCCAGTCCATGAGGATTTTCTTTACTTCCAGAGTAAAAGAATTCCTTCTATTAGAAATGAAATCATTAACAAAGGCACTTGTCTTTATATTAAAAATTCTTTCAGTACTTTTTACAAGATTAGCTTGGTTGAAAATGAAACAAATTACAACAGACATGTCAATCTTGCAAATTAGTCAATATTCAAATAAATGAACCATTATCTCACTAAACACTGTCGCCTCCTTAATCATATAGTGAGCATTCAACTCCTTGCTAATACACCAATAAATGTTAAATCTTTATTATCATGCTCCGGCACAATGACTGTGTCTTAATACATTCCTTGAACCACTTGAATCCATTATTTCTCAATGAGATCTGTGGTGGCGTAGAGAAGTTGTTTACTGTTCCAGAACTCACATAGAAATATTTATGTTATTAAATTCCTTTTTAAAACTTCTCAAATAAGACGAGAACCAATAAAATAACAACAACATTTTCATATCTAAATAATCAAATTAAAAATGGTCAATGATATGCTCTGAAATCTATCATTCAACATTTCCTATCAGCATTAATCAATAACAAATTAAAGCCCAATGCATATAAACTACTGACTAATTAGTTCGTAATGCAAACATACATAACAACTGTCAACAATGATGGTTATGTCCAAGCTAGCATGCCACCTACTGTCCATTTCTATGGTGGGTATGGTTAAAGCACTGACCAAATCAAGGGAGAGGGTCCGCTCCAACCCAGCCATTACCATAACTAACACTAGACCACCATGCGTAAGGCAGACCATATGCGAGAAGTCCAGGAAGGGGTGGGATCTACCATCTTTACCAAGGATCCTGGCTGTCAATAACGACAGACCTATCTATAGACGGCCACAAAAACTATACTTACATTATTTAACTCAAGCAGTAACTAATACGTCAAAGTCTTCAAACGAAGAGAGAGGTCTACTGGAATTAAACAAAATCAATCAACGAAGGGCGATTTTGCCTGAGCGTAAAAGTGAGAACAAAACATGCCTAGAATGTGTAGACACTCAATATTAGGAAGCCTCTCAAACAAAATGAAAGAGGATTAACCATCTGTATTTCCCTTTTAAGCATAAGAATCCAAGCATACATATCAAGTTCCTTCAATGATTTTAAGCTCCCCATTATCTCAATGAATCTCTCTGTGGATAGATGGACTATCCCATCGTTATCATAAAGAGATATTCCAACCAAATGACTTCCACAATCCATATATAGCTGATCAATCCGGTTAGAAATCTCATAAAACAACAAGCCATTCACATTTAGATCCCTTAGTCCTATGATGTTTGTTTTCAATGTTTGAAGTTTTGGGCAGTTCAGAATTAAAACCTACACAAAATAATCATATATATGTAAATGTATAAGGTTGGGAGCGCATATGACAGGATTTCGTAGCCCATTGCAGTAGTGTAGGGAAAGTTTCTGCAGAAGTGGGCAATGATAGATAAAGCTAGTTAAAGATTCATCGTCTGTAAATACCATATCCTTTAAGGTGCAAGTAATGAGATGGTTGAATCCTGTAAAATATAAATTCATTTCAAAGGTCTGTGCATGAAGGTCGAGGTGTGAAGGATGCCTAGGTAGCTCAAGCCTAAACGAACCATGGTGTAACAGACGCATAGGTGAAAAACTCTCGCTGAAAGGTGAAGCGCTCAGGTAGAATTTTCCCACGGATGTTCGCTCAGAAAAAAAAATAATATTCACTTAGGATAATACTCAACTTTACCCAATGGATAGTTGGTGAATGAAGATGCCTGGGAAAACTAACTGCAACCTCAGAGATTTTACAAAGGAATTGGTGTGGTAGTGCAGAAGACACGCCAAAGGGGGTTCAATAGAAGAACTTGCTAAATGCCCTTGCACAATCGGTGATTAACGCAGGGCATCATGCCATTAACATAAAATTGACAGAGGACAAGAAATCACTTGTCAACAAGAATGTGAGCACAGGACTAAACATTCTCTACTATAAGGTGGGGTTTAGTTATTATCAACATAGAATGCCTAGGTGATTTACCCAACAAGCTTCAACGCATCCAAGTGCAACTTGCCGTGACAGTAAGAGGAAATGCAAGGATGGATTCTTCATCAAAAGCAAACTTAGGGACAACATTGTATAGTGATCATATAACGCAAATCGTCGAAGTCATACACAGTTTTTTTTTTCATCCATTATGGGATTACATTAGCCGAGTTAAAATTTTACATCAGTTACACAATTTAATCGCCGAAGTATTAAAACCAGTCAACCAACAAGAACTAAACACAGATTAAAGCTAAATCTTTTTCTACCCAATACACATGCATATTTAAATCGTAAATCCTACAACATTCTATCATTCAAGCAAGAAGCATATCGTTTCCTATTCGCACACTTTGAATGGCATCCCGCGCTCCATGCAACTCCTGCTCATTGACAGTCGAGACCTCACCGGTATGTCCCAACCAACGCTAGGGGTACTCTACTTCCCCCTTAGCCCCCCGAGCCACAAAGGGGCCACACACTATCCAGATGGTATGTCTAGCGCCCAGCTCACCTCGTAAGGCCGAGCTACCACTCCTATCCAAGCTAGAAATCCCAACTCCCCACAACTAAATCAGTCAAGTCAATAATCCGGCAGCATAATGTTATGCTAACAGTCGATCCCCTACTTCCTCCTCCTCCCTCTCTTTTATAGAGTTTTAGAACTTCCAAACATTCCCTAAATCTCATTTAATTCAAGTTCTAATAAAAATCTTCTAACAATTCTGCTTTGTACAAGTGTCATCCATCCCCCACTTTCCTCCAATAATTATTTTCTTTAAATTAATAATTGTCTCATTTTCCTCACCCACCTAGAGTTACTCCTAAATTTACTCCTAGGTGTCCCTAGATTCCCTTACATGTTTTAAATACTTTCCCTAAAATGAAGTTATTAATTCAGTTCAAAATTAGAAGTTTCTTAAATGTCGATTCTTTACTAAGTTGACCTCGCTTTTTACCATAAGTTGCCCTCTTTCCCTTATTATGTTACCTCCATTCCCTAGTTTCCTAAATTTTATATTTCCCTCTTTCCCCTTTTTATTAGAGCCAAAATGGCAGTTGCGCAAATTACCCTCTTTTCCTTTTATTATTA
>CBVK0100729487.1:0-25009 GCA_900067695.1 Picea abies
ACGTGCTCCAAGGGTGCCACTCGCCTCTTGACTGATTGGTAGACATCAATAACCCCTGGAGTCAACACTCCACTAGGTGAACTTGTGGGAGACTAAATGCTTCTAAGGAATAAGGCCCCTACATTATTGCGCACCCCTTAGAATCATCGCAAGCGACTGTCGCAGTCTACCCTCGTGGCATCGTGGGTCCCCTCGAACTAGGTAATCGTTAACCTATAGTTCAAGCCACGGCGGGAGTGCTAGTAGGTTATTGCATGGATTTTGTCTACACCTCTCCCTCAACCTCTCTGTTAGTCGTGTGTGGCCCCTTTACTCCATATGTGAGTCTAGTCGGCAAACTATCGTCATCTTGCATCATCAACAAATCATGTCAGAACATGTCCACATCATATCATCATCTCAAATGTACTAATATCACAGTAAATCAATCAAACCCAAATAACACACTCCCTGACTCAATCTGGAGTCCAAGGGTTTCCATTGATGCCTCTGCATCCTCAAGGTCCAAAACCTTGCACACTCAGTAAAACTAAGTCAATAGCACCGGTCTATGTCAATGCAGTAAAACATCATATTATCTACCATAACTCATCATAATCAGAGTCAAATGTTTTAATATCATAATAATCTGGATCACTTGCGAGCAAGTGTCCTCAAAGAATAAGTTCGCTCAATGTGCCAAAGCGAAATGTTACAAAAACAAGTCACCATACACTAGTGAATACAACATGCACTCTTAGAATTGATTACATTAAAAGACTCAAAATAATATGTAGAGTAAGGGCATGCATATATGGAAGTGATTTTGTGTATGCGCTTCCATATATGAGCATATGCAGTATATGCCCAAATACTAAATAGATTTTGTATATGCATGCATATATATGCGTATATATGGAAGCACTTCTATATATGTGCACATGCACTTCCATATATGTGCATATACAAAAGTTCTTTTGTATATGTGCATATAAAGAAATTATTTCATATATGTGCATATACTGTATATGCACATATAAGGAAGCACTTCTGTATATTCCCATATATCGTATATGCACATATAGGGAAGCGCTTCTGTATATGTGTATATATGGCAGTGCTTGGGATGATCTATCGATATGTGAATATATGAAAGTGCTTATGTATATGTGCATATACAACACTTTTGTATATTCACACATATAAGGAAGCCCTTATGTATATGTGCATATACCCTATATACATAAGCTCATATATGAAAGTGATTTTGTATATGTATTTTCATATATACAGGATATGCACATATATAGAAGCACTTTCGTATATCCGCATATACAAAAGTTCTTTCGTATATGTGCATATATGGATTTTGTGAATGAGGAACCCTAGTTTATGACTAAGGAATCCCCTTCAAGCAATGAATATCATATGAGGTATTCCTCAGTCTTGACCTATTGTAGATGGCATAGGTGCTAGACCCAAACCCACTTGATGGTTGTAAGGAATGGCATGCCTACAAAAGTAAAATCCCTTTCCTGAATCAGAACCATGCAATTGATGTGAGGGTCGGCATCACTACCAAATCATGGTGGAATTTACGCTTCTCAATGTGTGTTGTTAGCTCAAGGTTTGGAGGTTGTGGGAGGTGAATGATGAAATGATTTGTCTCTACAAATTGAGGTCACAACAGGAATATTATGAAATTCTTTGGCTCGAGTGTATCATACATAGATCCAGGTTTAACATGGAAATAAACATATATAATGGTATATATACTGATATAATATATTGGTATATATACAGATATATATTTTTTTATATATGTATATACCAATATATATATTGAACTATATAAATGTTAGTATATATATCGAAGGATATATATAAATACATAATATATCGGTATATATTGTTGTATATGTTGGTATATATACAAGTATTTGTACCAACCAATATATATGTTAGTATATATACAAGTACCAATATAATATATCAATATATATATAATAGTATATATGTCGGTATATATACCAATATATATACTGACCAATATATATACCAACATATATAACCACAAATATATATACCAGTATATATCTTGGTATATATGTCAATCGATATATATACCGACATATATATCTATATATATACCAATATAATATGTCGGTATATATATCAATCAATATATATATCAACCCATATGTATGTCAATATATATACAAATATATATACTGACTAGTATATATGTCAGAATAGATACCAACCGACATATATACTAGCATATATCGGTCGATATATGTAATGGCATATATACTGCCATATATATATTGGTCAGTATATATACCAACATATATAATGGTCAGTATATATATTGACTGATATATATGATGGTACATATACCGAAATATATACCGACTGATATGTATGTTGATATATATACCGACATATTATACCACTATATATACGGATATATATATCGACTGACATATATAATGGTATATATATCAACATATAAACTAGTATATATATCGATATATATAACGATATATACTTAGTCTATATATACGGGTATATGTGCCGATATTCCATCATATATATTGTTATATATACCAACACATAAACATATTATAGGTATGTTAATATATATATATTTGTATATATACTTAGTCAACAGGCAACAATAGAGCTTGAATTTTTGGGTAAGATAAAGCACCCTAATCTAGTTCCTCTAGTTGGTTATTGTTTAGCATGTGATCAGAGAATAACAATTTATGATTTTATAGATAATGACACTCTGCATAATTAGCTCCATGATCTTCCTCTTGGTACACAAGCCATACAACATTGGAGTGCATATACATGGGAGAAAAATGAAGGTCAATATTTGATGCAGGGTCATAAATTTTGAATTGGTTGTCCATTTGGGATGAAATTATATAGGGATTTTCATATAGAATATTTTATTGTCATGCCAATCTGATCCTTTAGATTAGACATCATTTAGATACTTTTGGGGGGCCAAATTCCTTCATATAAGGCCTCAAATTGGGGTTTTAGTGTTTTTACAAGAATTTTTAAAATAGTAATTATCAATTATCTCTTAGTTTGTGCACCTAATAAGAAAAGAGAGTTGACAAATAGTGTCACGCTAGTTACCTTTTATTTATTGGTCAATTTTAGAGTCATGCAGGAATTTTCTAAAATTAGTTGTTTTTTCTAATTTTTTTTTTTTTTTTTTTAATTTTTTTTTTAAATATCAGATAGCAGTTATAAGGGGTTGAAAATACATTGTAATAGTTAGGAAGGAGAAGAAATAAAAGAAAGTTATTTTCCATTCTCATGTGTTTACATGGTTTTTAGATCTCATGAATGAATCATAGTTTATTGGCTACATCATCTTCTATTAGAGAAGGAAGGTGGTTGGGAGAGGAAGAGGAAGAGCAGGTCTTACTCGGATGCATAGAGATATGAAAAACCTCCAAAGGAAAGTAGAATATCTTACATACATGTTGGCTATTCATAGAACAATACAAAGAGAATTATTTGATGAGGATATGGACCAAGGAGATGTAGATCAACATACAAAACATGAAGAACATGAAGAAGAACAATTAGATTGCATGACTTTCGAAGAAAGGATGTTCAAGGCTCTAGAAGGGAGAAATTATGGGATCAAAATGAAATTTTCAGAATATGTAGGGAGTTTTGAACCATAGGAGTTAATAGATTGGTTGAATTCCATGGAAACAAAATTTGAATGAAAGCCTATGACAAAGGAAAAGAAGGTAAAAATTGAAAGCACCAAGTTGAAGGTTCATGCCATGATCTGGTGGGATCATGTGCAGAAACACAAAACAAAAAAAAGGAAAATACAAAATTAAGACATGGAATAAGATGAAAAATAAATTGCAAGAAAAAATTCTTCTTTTGGACTATGTCCATACCATTTTTTGTAGAAATAATAAATTCAATCAAAATTTTCCCGCCATGGAGGAACTCACAAACGAGTTTTATCATTTGTCCATTTGTGTGGATCATCAAGAAACTAATGAGAAATTGGTTGCAATGCATGTGAATTTCTTAAAATATTATATTCAAGATGAACTGAGCATGCATATGGTTTGCACATGAAAGAGGCATACCAATTAGCCTTAAAGTCCAAGGAAAAACAAAGCCAACAATTTGATCAAAGGAATGTAGGAACAAGGAGAGGTACATCGTCGGAATCATGGGGTGGTTTTAACTATGGTATAGGTGAATAATCCCAAGGAATTGAGAAAAAAGAAAATACTCGACAAGGTAACCTGAATCAACCATGAGGAAGAGGGTTTCAAAGGGGTAGAATTTATAGTGGTGGAAAATGAGGACCTTATGTGTGTTTTAGGTGTGGTGTAGAGGGTCATCGAGCATTCAAATGCCCAAATTATAACATGAAAGAGCCTAAGCAAGAAAAACATCCTAGTTTAAACTTGGTCCAAGATGAGAATGAAGAAGAAGGAGTTGAATATGAAGTCCCTCCTGATATGGGGGAGAATACCATGATACATAGGTCAATAATGATTCCCAAAAAAGAGAAAAGGTAGAGAAGTTGAAATGAATATTCTTGGCTTTGCATAAATATTTTTGGAACCAAATGCACTTTCGTGGGAAAGGTATGTCAAGTTATTGTTGATAGTGGCATTTGTGAGAATATGGTTTCCAAAGATATGGTAGACAAGTTCAAATTTCATTTTGAAACACATCCCTATCCTTACTGAATTGCATGGTTCAAAAAAGGGAATGAAGTCACCATTAATAAAATATGTTTGATCAAGTCTTCCATCGGTAAGACATATAAATATGAAGCCTTGTGTGATGTCATTATGATGGATACATGTCATTTTTTATTAGGGAGGCCTTGGGAATGTGACAAAAAATTCATGCATAATGGAGAAAAGAATACCTACACATTTTGGAAGGATGGATCAAAACTTGTCTTATTGCCCCTTAGGGATGAGGGGAAAGCTGAGAATATGTTGTCAGAAATAGAGCTTGTTAAGGAAATGAAGGAAAAAATATTTTCCAATGCATTATTAGTGAAAAAATGAGTTGAGGAACACATCCAAATCCCTACTGAGGTGACCAAGATACTAGACGAATATGTTGATGTTATCCCTATTACAAAAAATATTTCCTCACCCCATGCAACTTGCTTGGATGGCCTTTCCATTTATCTAGGCAGACTTGAAGTTCCCTTTTGTACCTACAAAAAAAGTTTTTCCACATATACATCAACTATCAATTAGAAAGAAAGTGTATATGTAATTTTCTCCACTACAGCCTGCATACATTAGGTTTGGTGCTCAAAATTAAAAATTGTGTCGGTTTCCATGCCATCTCACGAGATCCATGATCCTTGACCTTCCATATACTATAAATGCTTTGAACCGACCTTTCAATTCCATTTGAAGGCTATAAATTGAGCCATATCCAAGCCTTGAAGAGATTGAACAATTCAACTTTGAGAGAAAAGACACTCTGGAGAAATTTCACTTTATATTGAGTCTGCATCCCTCTTCCTCATGGTTCATCCCCCAAGATCTTCCTTCTTTGTTATGGAAAACCTCATTGTCTCATTTATATGAGATTTCCTTTGGTGGAGGATTGAAGGGGTGGAGCCCCAGCTTGAGGGACTTACTTTCTCAGTTCCGATATGTGTCGTTATAGAAGTTTGTGACCTATATACTTATGTTTATTATTTTAATAGAATTACTCTTTTCTCATCCAATTGATATGTTGCAAATAATTGAATTATTATTCCATGGGCATATGTGTCATGTATGTTAATGGATTATGCTAATCTATATGCAAACATTATATATTATCACTATATGCTTGTGTATCTTGGTTGTTGAGGACAAGTTGTCGGTATAGAGATTTGAGTTGCGTGCTCAATGGTGGTCTTCATCGAACGTCCGACCAAGGTAGGATATTAGTCTTGTTGTGCTAGCATTTTATTTATATAGAATATTTGGGATTAGATTTGATTTTTGCGTGTCATTCCTTCTGTTGTGGTTTAACCCATGCCATAGAGATATTTTCCTCATAACATAATTGGCAACCATACTGGGGATTAATCTTCTTTTTGGGGGTTTGGAGTGTTTTTCTCCTTGATTTTCTCTCTATTAGCATGAGTTTCCTTGTCGCCTGATTACTTGACAACCTATTTTTACTTTTTATCTGAGTATCTTGGATTAACCCTTGCCATGGTTGTGTTTTACTGGGTATACATGGTTTTTCTCATTGCAGACATGTACATACACAAGTTTTTCTCCTGTAGGGTGCGTACATACACGAGTTTTTCTCAAATAGTCACGTACATCATCTATTTAGTCTTGTTGGCTGAGTTTGGTGTTTCTTGGGTGATTTTAGTTGGTTGTTGAGTCTTCTTGGGTCTTTGTCTTGACTGCTAAGTTCTTACAGAGTGATAAGAAGCCTTCTTATTGTCGAATTTGCAAGCAGTATTCTTTCTTATCATATTTTTCATTGGTTTTCCTTGCACATTGGTTTGAGTGTTTGCTTCTTGGTATCCTGCTTGGATTGTTTCTTTTTTATTGCAGTAGGGTCTATATGTGAAGTTGTTATTCAGTCCTTGTATTTTCTTTTCTTTATATCCAAAATACAAAAAACATTTGCTCATTTTTCATTATGGCATTTTCTCTTTTGATTACTTTCATTCATTTTGACACATGTGGAAAGATTGCATTTCATTGAAATTGTAGATATTGCATTGGAAAAGGTGCATTTAGAAGAATACAATCTCTTTGAAATTCAAGACTAGTGCTTAACAATGTTTTTATATTTTCTTCTTTTATATGTTGAGTCATAATACCATCAGTTTCACGACCACACCTCTTGAGTAATAATAATCCATTAAAATTAGCGTTGATTAGTTAAAATTGATTAGAAACATTTTTTATTTTTCAGGGTACACAAACAAGTATAGGACATAGGGCCTTGGAATAGGATTTTGTGAGTCAACATCTCCAAGGATATTAAACTAAAAATATGTGTCAGAATAGGGAGTGGTAAAACTCATTGTGTAATTAGTGACATCAGGAGACTCCACTCTCACCGGAGTTAAGAGCAAGGTCATGTGAAGTTGGTTGTAGAGATATCCCTCTAATACCTTCTTAGTGTCAGAGATATTTCTAAGGTTATATTTGTAGTTGGGGGTCTTTCTAGTACCTTTACCTTAGTGAGAGGCAATTCTTTCAAGATTTTTGGATTTGTTACCCTACCCATATGGTGGACCAGAATTACGACTGTTCGCTTGCACATTAGTTATGTTGTGGTGACTTTAGTTGGCTGACATAGGTAGACACATAGGTTACTTGCAGGGGTTATTCTACTGGTAACCTGAGTCAGATAAGGGTCGGACAACACACAACCTTTATGGAGGATTACCTCTCTAAGCAGATTTGATCGATTGCATTGTTAATCCTACGAGGGACCTTATAACTAATTATGATGCCTCCAATATTTTCAAGGGAGTCTCAGGCCCCTCTTGGGCAAGACATGCCTACTCTAGTGAGGGAGGCCCCTTTTCAACCACTATATCATGTTTGTGTGTATTGGATTTTTTGCTTTATATTGGTGTGCTCTCTAGTTGTTATTTGGCCCTAGTATTTGATTTTATATCTCGAGTCTTGAGTCATCGTGGAGCAAGACCAACCTCCTCATAGGTCTCATCATTTGTTGAATTTACCACTGCATATTGAGTCTTTACCTAAGTTTCCTTCTAAAAGGAGTAAAGTTAATAAACGTGGTATATATATCTCCACCTCCTAGACTTGGGATCATCCATATATGTGTATTAAGTCAAAAATTAATGTCACAAAGAGTCCCTCAACTCCTATATCTTATTTGATTAGTGGGATCACTTCGACTCCTTCAACCTCGATGGTTGGGGTGCTAGATATCCCTGCCTCTAATGCTACCCAACCTGTGGGTTCTACTTGAACGATAGGAACGAACCCTTTCAGATCTCTTATTGGTATGCCAAGTTACAATTATCAGTCAATACCTTCAATCTCTAATCCCTTTTCTTTTGGTATTCCCAACATGATGTCGCAACTCTCATCCTCCATTCCAATGGGTAATGTGAATCCTAGTTTTGGACCTAGGGGCATGGATCCTCTGTATCATCATCTCTTGTTTGTTGTAGGCCATATTCCCCAAAATGAATCCTATAGTTTGAGGTTGGCCTCCTCTTTCTTTCGGTCCTAATCCTAGTCTCAATGCTCTTGGATGGAGAGCTCAACCAGGCAGACAAGTCACTTCTTATATTCTATATTTTATCCCCTCTTCTTCCATGAAGATTTTGAAAAACCCATTTATCATGGTGAAACCTCCTCTGTCCTGTAGAGTTCCATCTAGAGGGAGTCAGTTTCACACTATGGGAAACCCCCACCCTGGAGATACTTTGGCTAGGGGCAACTTATATAACCCTAATTATACCACTTCCACAACAATGGTCTCCATACAACCTTTTATGAATCAGTTTGGAGGAGGATATTATCCCACTAGATAGGGCCATGGAATATAAAAGAACCTTGGATGGCCTGCAATCCCTTTGTCCCAATCTTTCCCAAGAGCATGGGCTCATACGCCGCAACCCCGACTCCCTTTTCTAGCCATGCTTAGTCTGTCTGGTTTTTCAAAATTAAAGAATGAACATGTGTGTCACGATCCATTATGGCCCCCCATCCCCACCAATATTCCTTCAAACATTCCAAAATTTGAAGGCAAGACTAGAGAGGATCTGAGTGATCATGTCACTACTTTTCATCTTTGGTGCTCATCTAACTCCCTTAATGACAATTCTATCTATTGGAGGATATTTCAATGCACCTTTACGGGGGTCACCACGAAGTGGTACATTGACTACTGTGGGGAATGTACGAAAAATTTAATCATATTCTTTTGGTCTTTCTCAACCACTTCCAGTTGTTGGTTTGTTATGATTTCGACATAGAAATTGTTTTGGCCCTCTACCAAGATAAAGCTATGCATATCTTGGACTATATCCAATAGTGGAATAGACGAAAGAGGTTGATCAATTCCTACATTCCTCTAGAGTTTTTGTTGGTGTGGTTCCTTAAGTCCTTATTGCCTTATATTTCGAAGGATATTTCTACATCTAGAGTAACATCTAAGGAAGAAGTTATTTTCAAATCATGGTAATTGGACCTCATATATACTTAATATGGGATGTTGTATGAAATTATTCCTGATGCATCGCGACCGAACTATGGCCCTATACAAAATCTTGGGTCTCATGTCGATGGCATCATAGGCTCTGCAAATATTAATTCTATAGATTTGGTGATGAACCAAATGAAATATTTATCTCTAAGAAAGCTGGTAGCACGAAAAGCTTTGGATTCATCCTCCATTCCCACTCAGTTGATAGATGTGCATTATGTACAGTCATCGAACAATCCAAATGGTAACCAGCAACCAAGAGAGAATATAAGGAAATTTCGAGGTAATAATTGTAAAGGGGAGAAAAATAATAACAAATCCAAGGATGACACTAACAATGATAGATCAAATAATAATGTTGGTGAGGGAAAGAAAGAAAAATGGAAGGTGAAGTTTCCTTGTAAACATTGTAAAGATGATCACCTTACCCACGTGTGCCTCAAAATCGAGGAAGCCTCGAGGATATTATCACAACCTCCCATTGTTCTGACAAATTTGTTTCCATATAATCATGACATGGCCTCAAGGTCCTCCAACACCAAAAATGCATCGAATGGGAGTCAAAAACCCTCGGAACATGAAGGTGGCCATCTATTTGTTAGTATGGTCAAGTATCATATTGATGTAGCCACTCGATCTCATGATTACGATTCCTCACAGACTATTGTAGGTCCAAAGTCTCCTCCTCCTCTGGAAACACCCTTGCAAATCAAAAAGCTGGAACCTCCACCTAGTATTTTGAAAGGAGTACTAAAATGATCTACCCAAAATACTAATGCCAGAGTTGTCCAGAATTATTCAATTGTCGAATATCTGGGTCAAACCCCTTGTGCGATGTTAGCTTTGGAAGTTCTCCAGATGTGTCCTTCATAGAGGAATGCCTTGTTATCTTATTTAGGATTTCTAGACCCGTGTGGCTTGAAGTTTATTAAGTTTGACATCACATATGTTAGGCCTCGCTTACCTTACCACATGGCCTTTCAAATCCATGTGGAGTACAGGAAAATTACCATCAAACACACTATAATTGATTAAGGTGTTGTGACATACGTAATGTCTCTAAATTGTTGGAAATCCATTGGCTCTTCAACTCTATCCCAATCTATGACAATGTTGACCACTTTTGATGGGCATTTGTTCTGACCCCATAAAATTATTCTCTCTTTTCCAGTCCAGTTAGGTGGAAAGACATTGGAGGTTGATGTCAAAGTGGTTGATGCACCCATAGACTATAACTTAATACTAGGGCGTAATTGGACTTATGCCATGACAATAGTCATGTCGTCAATTTTCTTCACTTTATGTTTTCCTCACGAAGGGAAAATAGTGACGATTGATTAATTGTCCTTTGAACATGCTAGTCCTAATGCATTAGTTGGACAATCAATCCCTGTGATTGAAAATTTGTAGCATGAAATTGAGTATGTTGGTGTGAAAATGTATTCCTCTCTCATGGGTAGCCTTGATTTCGTGGCACCAATTCATCACATTCATGCCATTTTGAGTGAGTCTTCATCATCAATGAGGTTCGTTCCTTTCCGTACTTCATATTTCAGTGACCCTTAGACCCTACCGTTCCCGACTATGTCATATGAAGGTCAGTCACACATTGGGATGGAAATTCCATTGTCAACAATAGAAGCTGCATATCTGTGTATTCTTGATGTTATTGTTTCCTTGGATCCTTTCTCCTAGAAGATGAACGAGGAATATCTTGTTCTAGAGCCTGTATGGGCCATCCATTCTCCTTGTTCACATGATTTCCTCGATGATACTTTACCCTCGTATGAATCCATATTATATGCCATGTATGGTTTTGATAGGCCTTGGGACGATATGCATCATCGTTCCTATTTCCTCCCAAAGATTGTTAGGATTGAACATGATGACTTTATATCTACTTTGAGTGATATGGTTGGCCATGTTGTGGTTCCATTAGATACACATGGTATTTATGCCAAAGGAAACATGGAAAATATTTCTCCTACTTTCACGATAGACATCTCTCGAATTCTTGGAAAAAATGAGAATGTATATGTTGGTGTGGATTGTTCGCCTAGAGAAATTCAGATCTACATCGATCTCTTCAAATAATTTCATGATGTATTCATGTAGCCATATGAAGAGATGCTAGGGATCGACCCCAACATTTGTCAAACATGATATCAAGACCTATCTGGATGCTATACATGTTCGACAATGTATTAGATATGTTAATCCTAGGAAGTCCCATGCTATTAAGGTAGAGGTAGAGAAGCTACTTAGTTTTGGTCTCATCTATCTAGTTCCCTTGACTAAATGGGCGTCCAACCCCATTCTCGTGAATAAAAAACAAAAAACCATTTGTGTATATATGGATTTTTGGGACCTGAACAAGACTTGTACTAAAGATAACTTCTCGACTTCTGTCATTGACCAGATTCTTGATGAGTGCGTAGGAAGCAAAATGTTTTATTTTATGGATGGATTTTCAGGCTATAATAAAATTCAAATCAAACCCGAGGATCAACTTAAGACATAGTTTATTTTTCCTTGGGGTACTTTTTCATACCGGAAAATGTCTTTCGGCCTTAAAATGTTGGAGAAACCTTCCAACGTGCCATGATCATTGCTATTCATGATCTAAAGGTGAGATCGGAAGAGCGGTTCAGCAGGAATGCCGAGACCGATCTTGGCATGTATGTTAATGGATTATGCTAATATATATGCTAACATTATATATTATCACTATATGCTTTTGTATCTTGGTTGTTGAGGACAAGTTGTAGGTATAGAGCTTTGAGTTGCATGCTCAACGGTGGTCTTCATCGAACGTCCGGTCGAGGTAGGATATTGGTCTTGTTGTGCTAGCATTTTATTTATATAGAATATTTGGGATTAGATTTGATTTTTTCATGGAATTCCTTCTGTTGTGGTTTAGCCCATGCCATAGAGATATTTTCCTCGTAATAGAGTTGGCAACCATACTAGGGGTTAATCTTCTTTTTGGGGGTTTGGAGTGTTTTTCTCCTTGATTTGCTCTCTGTTAGCATGAGTTTCCTTGTCCCCTAATTACTTGAAAATCTATTTTTACTTTTCATCTCAGTTTCTTGGATTAACCCTTGCCATGGTTGTGTTTTACTAGGTATACACGGTTTTTCTCATCGCAGACGTGTACATACGCAAGTTTTCCTCCTGTAGGGTGCGTACATACATGAGTTTTTCTCAAACAATCACGTACATCATCTATTTAGACTTGTTGGCTGAGTTTGGTGTTTCTTGGGTGATTTTAGTTGGTTGTTGAGTCTTCTTGGGTCTCTGTCCTGACTACTAAGTTCTTACAAAGTGATAAGAAGACTTCTTATTGTCGAATTTGCAAGCGGTATTCTTTCTTATCATCTTTTTCATTGGTTTTCCTTGCACATTGGTTTGAGTGTTTGCTTCTTGGTATCCTACTTGGATTGTTTATTTTTTATTGTAGTACGGTCTATATGTGAAGTTGTTATTCAGTCCTTGTATTTTCTTTTCTTTATATCCAAAATAAAAAAAAAAATTGCTCATTTTTCATTATGGCATTTTCTCTTTTGATTACTTTCATTCATTTTGACACATGTGGAAAGATTGCATTTCATTGAAATTGTAGATATTGCATTGGAAGAGGTGCATTTAGAATCATACAATCTCTTTCAAATTCAAGACTAGTGCTTAACAATGTTTTTATATTTTCTTCTTTTATATGTTGAGTCATAATACCATCAGTTTCACGACCACACCTCTTGAGTAATAAGAATCCATTAAAATTAGCGTTGATTAATTAAAATTGATTAGAAACATTTTTTATTTTTCAGGGTACACAAACAAGTATAGGACATAGGGCCTTGGAATAGGATTTTGTGAGTCAACATCTCCAAGGATATTAAACTAAAAATATGTGTCGGAATAGGGAGTGGTAAAACTCATTGTGTAATTAGTGACATCAGGAGACTCCACTCTCAACGGATTTAAGAATGAGGTCATGCGAAGTTGGTTGTATAGATATCCCTCTAATACCTTCTTAGTGTCAGAGATATTTCTAGGGTTATATTTGTATTTGGGGGTCTTTCTAGTACCTTTACCTTAGTGAGAGGCAATTCTTTCAAGATTTTGGGATTTGTTACCCTACCCATATGGTGGACCAGACTTACAACTGTTCGCTTGCACATTAGTTATGTTGTGGTGACTTTAGTTGGTTGACATAGGTAGACACATAAGTTACTTGCAGGGGTTATTCTGCTGGTAGCCTGAGTCATATAAGGGTTAGACAACACACAACCTTTATGGAGGATTACCTCTCTAGGAAATTTTGATCGACTGCATTGTTAATCCTACGAGGGACCTTATAACTGATTATGATACCTTGAATATTTTCAAGGGAGTCTCAGGCCCCTCTTGGGCAATACATACCTACTCTAGTGAGGGAGGCCCCTTTTCAGCCACTATATCATGTTTGTGTGTATTGGATTTTTTGCTTTATTTTGGTATGCTCTCTGGTTGTTATTTGGCCATAGTATTTGATTTTATATCTCGAGTCTTGATTCATCATGGAGCAAGACCAGCCTTCTCGCAGGTCTCGTCATTTGTTGAATTTACCACCGCATATTGAATCTTTACCTAAGTTTCCTTCTAAAAGGAGTAAAGTTAATAAACGTGGTATATATATCTCCACCTCCTAGACTTGGGATCATCCATATATGTGTATTAATTCAAAACCGAATGTCACAGGGAGTCCCTCAACTCCTATATCTTATCTGATTAGTGGGATCACTTCGACTCCTTCAACCTCGATGGTTGGGGTGCTAGATATCCCTGCCTCTAATGCTACCCAACCTATGGGTTCTACTTGAACGATAGGAACGAACCCTTTCATATCTCTTATTGGTACACCAGGTTACAATTATCAGTCAATACCTTCAATCTCTAATCCCTTTTCTTTTGGTATTCCCAACATGACGTCGCAACTCTCATCCTCCATTCCAATGGGTAATGTGAATCCTAGTTTTAGACCTGGGGGCATGGCTCCTCTGTATCATCATCTCTCTTTTGTTTGAGGCCATATTCCCCAAAAATAATCCTATAGTTTGAGGTTGGCCTCCTCTTTATTTTAGTCCTAATCCTAGTCTCAATGCTCTTGGATGGAGTGCTCAACCAGGAAGACAAGTCACTTCTTATATTCTATCTTTTATCCCCTCTTCTTCCATGAAGATTATGAAAAACCCATTTATCATGGTGAAACCCCCTCTGTTCTGCAGAGTTCCATCTAGAGGGAGTCAGTTTCACACTATGGGAAACCCCCACCCTAGAGATACTTCAGCTAGGGGAAACTTATATAACCCTCATTATACCACTTCCACGACAATGGTCTCCATACAACCTTTTATGAATCAGATTGGAGGAGGATATTATCCCAGTAGATAGGGCCATGGAATATAAAAGAACCTTGGATGGCCTGCAATCCCTCTGTCCCATTCTTTCCCAGGAGCATGGGCTCATACGCCGCAACCTCGACTCCCTTTTCTGGCCATGCTTAGTCTGTCTTATTTTTCAAAATTAAAGAATGAACATGTGTGTCACGATCCATTATGGGCCCCCATCCCCACCAATATTCCTTCGATCATTCCAAAATTTGAAGGAAAGACTAGAGAGGATCTGAGTGATCATGTCACTACTTTTCATCTTTGGTGCTCGTCTAACTCCCTTAATGACAATTCTATCTATTTGAGGATATTTCAATGCACCTTTACAGGGGTCACCATGAAGTGGTACATTGAGCTACTGGGGGGAATGTACAAAAAATTTAATCAGATTCTTTTGGTCTTTCTCAACCACTTCCAGTTGTTGGTTTGTTATGATGCTGACATAGAAATTTTTTCGGCCCTCTGCCAAGATAAAGCTACGCATATCTCGGACCATATCCAATAGGGGAATAGACGAAAGAGGTTGATCAATTCCTACATTCCTCTAGAGTTTTTTTTGGTTTGGTTCCTTAAGTCCTTATTGCCTTATATTTCGAAGGATATTTCTACATCTAAAGTAACATCTAAGGAAGAAGTTATTTTCAAAGCCCGGTAATTGGACCTCATATATACTTAATATGGGATGTTGTATGAAATTATTCCTGATGCGTCACGGTCGAAATATGGCCCTATACAAAATCTTGGGCCTCATGTCGATGGCATCATAGGCTCTACAAATGTTAATTCTATAGATTTGGTGATGAACCAATTGAAACATTTATCTCTAAGACAACTTGTAGTAGGACAAGCTTTGGCTTCGTCCTCCACTCCCACTCAGTCGATAGATGTGCATTCTGTACAATCATCGGACAATCCAAATGGTAACTAGCAACCAAGAGAGAATATAAGGAAATTACGAGGTAATAATTGTAAAGGTGAGAAAAATAATAACAAATCCAAGGATGACACTAACAATGATAGATCAAATAATAATGTTGGTGAGGGAAAGAAAGAAAAATGGAAGGTGAAGTTTCCTTGTAAATGTTGGTGAGGGAAAGAAAGAAAAATGGAAGGTGAAGTTTCCTTGTAAACATTGTAAAGATGATCACCTTACCCACGTGTGCCTCAAAATCGAGGAAGCCTCGAGGATATTATCACAACCTCCCATTGTTATGACAAATTTGTTTCCATTTAATCATGGCATGGCCTCAAGGGCCTCCAACACCAGAAATGCATCGAATGGGAGCCAAAACCCCTCAGAACATGAAGGTGGCCATCTATTTGTCAGTATGGTCAAGTATCAGATTGATGTAGCCACTCGATCTCAAGTTTACGGTTCCTCACAGACTATTGTAGGTCCAGAGTCTCCTCCTCCTCTGGAAACACCCTTGCAAATCAAAAAGCTGGAACCTCCACCTAGTATTTTGAAAGGAATACTAAAATGATCTACCCACAATATTAATGCCAGAGTTGTCCAGAATTATTCTATTGTCGAATATTTGGGTCAAACCCCTTGTACGATGTCAGCTTTGGAAGTTCTCCAAATGTGTCCTTCATAGAGGAATGCCTTGTTATCTTATTTAGGAGTTCTAGACCCATGTGTCTTGAAGGTTATTAAGTTAGACATCACATATGTTAGGCCTTTCTTACCTTACCACATGACATTTGAAATCCATGTGGAGTACAGGAAAATTACCATCAAACACACTATAATTGATTAAGGTGTTGCGACATGCGTAATGTCTCTAAATTGTTGGAAATCCATTGGCTCTTAAACTCTATCCCAATCTATGACAATGTTGACCACTTTTGATGGGCATCTATTCGGACACCATAAAATTATTCCCTCTTTTCCAGTCCAGTTAGGTGGAAAGACATTGGAGGTTGATGTCGAAGTGGTTGATGCATCCCTAGACTATAATTTAATACTAGGGCGTAATTGTACTTATGCCATGACAATAGTCATGTCGTCAATTTTCTTCACTTTATGTTTTCCTCACGAAGGGAAAATAGTGACGATTGATTAATTGTCCTTTGAACATGCTAGTCCTAATGCATCAGTTGGACCTTTAGTCCTTGTGATCGAAAATTCATAGCATGAAATTGAGTATGTTGGTGTGAAAATGCATTCCTCTCTCATGGGTAGCCTTGATTTCATGGCACCAATTCATCACATTCATGCCATTTCGAGTGAGTCTTCATCATCAATGAGGTTTGTTCCTTTTCGTACTTCATATTTCAATGACCCTTGGACCCTACCTTTCCCGACTATGTCATATGAAGGTCAATCACACATTGGGATGGAAATTCCATTGTCAACAACAAAAGTTGCATATCTGTCTATTCTTGATTCTATTGTTTACTTGGATCCTTTCTTCTAGAAGACGAACGAGGAATATCTTGTTCTAGAGCCTGTATGGGCCATCCATTCTCCTTGTTCACATGATTTCCTTGATGATACTTTACCCTCGTATGAATCCATATTATATGCCATGTATGGTTTTGATAGGCCTTGGGACGATATGCATCATCATTCCTATTTCCTCCCAAAGATTGTTAGTATTGAACATGATGAATTTATATCTACTTTGAGTGATGTGGTTGGCCATGTTGTGGTTCCATTAGATACGCATGGTATTTATGCTGAAGGAAACATGGAAAATATTTCTCCTACTTTCACGATCAACATCTCTCGAATTCTTGGAAAAAATGAGAACATATATGTTGGTGTGGGTTGTTCACCTAGAGAAATTCAGATCTACATCGATCTCTTCAAATAATTTCATGATCTATTCATGTATTCATATGAAGAGATGCCAGGGATCGAACCCAACATTTGTCAAACATGATATCAAGACCTATCTGGATGCTATACATATTCGACAATGTATTAGATATGTTAATCCTAGGAAGTCCCATGCTATTAAGGCAGAGGTAGAGAAGATACTTAGTTTTGGTTTCATCTATCCAGTTCCCTTGACTAAATGGGTGGCCAACCCCATTCTCATGAATAAAAAACAAAAAATGATCTGTGTATGTATGGATTTTTGAGATCTGAACAAGACTTGTACTAAAGATAACTTCTCGACTCCTTTCATTGACCAAATTTTTGATGACTGCGTCAAAAGCGAAATGTTTTATTTTAAGGATGTATTTTCAGGCTATAATAAAATTCAAATCAAACTCAAGGATCAAATTAAGACATAGTTTATTTTTCCTTGGGGTACTTTTTCATACCATAAAATGTCTTTCGGCCTTAAAATGTCGGGGAAACCTTCCAACGTGCCATGATCATTGATTTTCATGATCTAAGGCATATTTTCAAAGCTTAGCTAGATGATCTTGTTTCTCACTCTCGCAAGAGAGTAGGTCACTCCACTAACCTCTTATTATTTTTTGAGAGATTTCATTACTATCACATTCGGTTGAACCCTCAGACATGCATATTCTACATTAGTTATGGATGTCTTATAGGATTCTTAGTATCTGAGCATGGGATCATGGTATATCATATGAAGGTTGAGGCAATACATCGATTTCCTCCCCTGTCCAACATTCAACAAATTCAATGTTTACAGGGGTAGGATAATTTCTTGTGTCAGTTCATAGTGAACTATGTCAATTTAACTAAGGGTTTCATGCATCTTTTGAAGAAGGATACTTTGTTTATATGGGATGAGAGAGCCCAAGAATCCTTTGATGCTCTTAAGAAATATTTGGTATTGGCACCTCTATTGAAGCATCTAGAATATAATAGAGACTATTTTTTTTCTATCGCCACATCTAAAGGGATGGTTGGTATGGTTCTTGTTAAAGAGGATGATGAGCTCCATGAGCACATTGTATACTATCTAAGTCAAAACCTAGTCGGTCCTGAACTTAAATACTCTCACGTAGAGAAACTAGCCTTGGTCATCATACATGCAGTTCAAAGATTACAACATTATATATTACTTTAAAAAAATATCGTAGTTGAAAATATAAATCCATTTCAATACATCCTCACCAGGTGTATCATAGGGGGGAACAACAATAATTGGATTGTTATTTTTCAAGAATTCGACCTCGATTTTGCTTCGGCAAAGTCTAAGAAATCACTAGTTTTTTTCGAGTTGATATCATAATTCCCTTGACTACATGAGGATATTTGTCATGATGTTTCATTTGTGGATGAACATATCTTCCTTATCTCATCTTTGGACCCCTAGTATGGAGACATTCTAATTTACCTTCAAACCTTGAAGTTAGCCCAACATTTGTCGAGAGACAATTAACAACCTATATGTCATCAAGCCAAAAAATACCTTATCATCGATGACACTTTGTATCAAAGAGGAGTAGATAATATTTTACGTTGTTTATTAACTCATGAGGAAGTTGAGTATTTTCTCAATGACTATCATAGTGGGGCTTTTGGTGGTCATTTATCTAGGCTTGAGACAACCCAAAAAATGTTGTGAGTCGGTTATTTTTGGCCGTAAATTTTTAAATATTGTCTTGAAGAGGTCAAGAAGTGTCACCCTTTCCATGTGTTCGCTCATAAAATGTGCTCGCACCCATCCCCTCTTCACCCAGTCATCATCGTTGGCATGTTCACCAAGTGGGGGGTAGATTTTATGGACTGTAATCGAGTTTCAGTCGGGGGGCACCAACATATCATTGTGGTCATGGATTACATCACTAAATGGGCAGAGGCTGTGCCTACCATTAATTCTGATGGTAAGACTGCAACATTTTTTGTATTCAACCAAATTATAGCCAGAATCCCAAGATATATTGTCATTGATCATGGAAATATCTTTTAGAATGAAATGATGAAAGAGTTAGCATCAAAATTGTGGTTTAAGCACGATCATTCTTCCCCTTACTATCCCTAGAAAAATGGACAAGTAGAAGTGGTGAATAAATCTCTCAAGACCATCTTGAAAAAAAATGTTAGCTAGAGTAAATATGATTGTCATCTGATGCTTTACCATGCACTTTGGGCATATCTAACCTAGTTAAAGAATTCCACCAGTTTTTCTCCTTTTTAGTTAGTACATGGCATGGCGTTGATTCTTCTAATTGAATGTGAAATACCTTCCCTCAAGTTGGAAATTGAGATCCTACCCGACACATCCGATCTTAAAGAATTCCTTGTACAATGAGAGTGTCCCTATGAGCAACATCGATATGCCTCTACTACTATAGAAGAGAATAAACTATGTGTTAAGGTTCAATATGATAGGTATGTCTATCCTTGGCAATAGGATGAGGGTGACTTGGTTCTTATGTATGACCAAGCCAAAGAACTATTTGCGATAGGCAAGTTCAACCCCATGTGGCATGGTCCTTATATCGTGCGAAGTATCTTAGAGAAAGGAGCCTATGAATTGGAATATTGTGAAGGGAATATTTTGGATGAGCCCAGAAATGGGCTATACCTTAAAACGTATTATGCTTAAGCCCTCAAATCTTGGGCGTGACCATTTTTATACTAGTGTATGTTAGTGTATATACATATTTTCCTTTGTGTCATCGGCTTTCTTATCAAGTTTTCCCTTGGATGGTCGATGTCAATGAATTCTTCATTTTACTTAATATTCACGAATGGTGCCAGTCATCATATGTGGAACATGGCTTCCGTTGATAGGGTCATTTACTCACCTAAGGGCCAATTGGTATCTTCAGGTGGCGTTCGTCGAGAGCCATCAATGAATAATGTGGTTGAGTATAGTGTCATTATATAACTATTATGTGACGCCATTCCACATGGTGTTCAATACTTAGAGGTTCATCTAGAATCCCAAATGCTCGTATGTCATTTAAACAACAGTTACCGTGTGTGAGACCCTACTCTACTCTGAGTATTTCTATGGGTATGAATTTTGGAATGATACTTCAATTTTCTTACATATAATCACATACCTAGAAGTTATAATCATGTATCCAAGGCATGTGATAATTATATTTTAGATTGGAATTTGTCACATAAATAAGCAAAGAAAACACATTCATGCATGTACACATTGTAACATATATAAGTAAAGATGAAGATCAATTTTTTTTATATTTATTCCTTTCAAAAAACATGGTGTCATAGTAAAAAATGGGGCTCAAACCCTCAAAATACATATATGGACGGTATTTAATCTGACCATGGCATCTATGCATGTGGCGTTGGATGTGTATCATGATATCATACTACAATGTTTGAGAGAGAACGAAAGACTCACACCCATCCATGGGGTACACCCACCACCTGTTGTTGCCTAGCCTCTAGCAAATCCTCCAATTGAACCATATGAATCCTATGTGTCAATCGAGACAGGGTCCCCTACACATTCTGCAACACTCTCTCCACATCTCCTCCCGCGTTATCATCTCCTCGACTCCTCCCTCGATGTCGTGGGAACCCCTATGGTTGTTGTGGACCTACATCTACGTAACAAAGAAATTGTTAATACTTGATACTAGACAAAAATATTTGTGTTTTTTATTCTTATTGAAAAACACAAAAAAAATGGAATATATAAAAACATTTCTTACCAATATCACCGTAGGAGGAACCTGGTGGAAAAGGCATGTCTAGATACCCTATGTATTTGATCCCCTCGTAAGACTATTCTTCAATGTCTATGACCTGTTGACGCCACCATAAAAATAACTCATGATTGTATGGGGTTGACACCCTACCACCTCCTAGCCTCCTCATCACATTGGTCCATTGTGACATGGCGGGATCATGTGGTCCATGTGGAGTAATATCTACTCTAGGGCTCAAGCTCAGAACCCACTCAAAGAAAAAACTACAAAGAATGGATGCAAATATGAAGTTTATCTTTTTCCCTTATTTGCAATCCATCAATTGGCTCTTCATGTTATCCATTTGTGAGGTACACCAGTCATAAACAGTGGGTCTTAAAAAATCCAATGCATAAAACATGAGTGGCCTTGATTCCTGGTGCAACGAGGCCAACCCTAAAATCCATTTAAGTACAAGCAAGATGATATTTAAACTTAGGTTCTCTATCACCCTAATTGGGAATTGGCTCCCTACTTTATCTATGCCTGCAACATAGTGGGTGGTGATGTACTCATCCCTAGTCATACAACCCGATCCCCTCGGTCCTTTAGACTCACTACCTCTCCCTGACGATAAAATCTTGGGATAAAATATATGTCTTCCACTTCAATCCTCAATGGTTTCCCATCGAGGTTGAAGTCCTTTTTCTCCGGATCCCAGTAGTTTACTAGCAACTGGAGTAACCTCACAGGGGCCTCATTCCTTTGAGATACCAAAATTTATAAAGGAAATATCTTTTTAAAAATTGTTGGGCCCCTACATCCCTTCCCAGTGCTACATCTATCTCTTCATTCTCCCTCTCCCACCATTCAATCACCATCCTACAAAGGAAAATCCAGTTTTTGAGTTAAATCCTTTCAAAAAAGTGGTCACGGACTTGTATGCATGCTAGTTTGGTAACAATCATGTATAGGGCTCCATATACATGGGAAGGATTCATTGTTCACATGTATATGGGTTCGTATATGCAACCCAATGAACTGTCACCCACGTAGTCCCCAATTTACATATTACTCCCTCTAATACTCAAACAATGGGGCCTAAAATTGAAATTCAAACCATTGGAATTGAAGTAGAGGTGACGAGAACTTACTTGGTCCATATGGTTGTTGATTTCATTGATCATATCTCCCGTAATCGACACTTGAATATCGTGGAGAAAATGGCCTAAAATGCACTATATGGGTGAAAAAACTCAAATGGTATGGAAAAATGGTCTAATTTTACTATTAGTAGAAAATTTTTACCCACTTCATATAGTTTGTGTTAATTTTTTACCTTATGGACTAATAGTGCAGTGGAAAGATTTTGTTTTTGGTGGTTTTGTCTAGGTTTTTTTGCAGTTTTCGTTGTCATACCACTCGTTCATGCCTTATGAAGGTATATTCTTTCACCACCATATAGGATAGGTTGTTACTCCATTTTTCACTCTTGCATCATCCTATGATCGTGATCCATACACCCTAGGTACGAACCCATTTATTATAGGATAGGTTGTTACTCCATTTTTCACTCTTGCATCATCCTATGATCGTGATCCATACACCCTAGGTACGGACCCATTTATTAGTGACACAAAACCTTCCTACTGCTACTAGAATTGTCATTATTAAGTTGTAGAGGCTTACTAAAGATGGGTACCCTAGTTAGAACCTTTGAGCTATTTGTTGCCCATGAAAAATTTATTCCATAGGATCGCGAGTTCCTTGTAGTTACGCTATGAATTTGCGTTCGAACCACATATTCTTACTCACAATCATTCTGATCGTTACCTATGGGACTCCCCCTAAGTCTTGGTTAAGCTCTTTTCTGACTCTCTAAAAATGAAAAGATTGTCGAGTGAACTTGTCTCTTTCACACTGACTCTCTAAAAATGAAAAGATTGTCGAGTGAACTTGTCTCTTTCACACTCATTAAATGGCTTTGAAATGACATCTATTTGGTGTAATTTTAAACCTTTTTCAGACCAAGTAGAATATTCATGAAAAATGAATACTCTATTCAACATTGGCTAGAAGAGTTCTACTCGGTATTATTTTATAATTTTTTGGGCCTAGGGGAATAAATCTATGAAAAAGGAAATTCTTTGGAGCTAAGTTGTAATCACATTCCATCATCTTGCTTGCAGTATTGAGCCTATTGTCGAATCTCACTTTCTCATTATAATCCTCTTACCTTAACAATTTACATCACTATCCAAACATAGTCGTTTTTATATCCTTTGTAGCTTGACACCATGTACCTTGAGAGGAAACATCCCCCTAAGTGTCCATGCCACACATGCACTTCCTTGCATTGAGCATAGGTATGTTCCACTATTTGGAGCTATTTTCTTACCCAAGAAACTCATTTCCTCTCCTGTATCATAGAATTTATTTTCCTATGAAAATAAAAGGATGGGCGGGAAAAGAGTATCATCTCATATCAGTAGTAGTCGTGTCACTTTTGAACATGGCACAGAACTTTGATTCCATTTTCATCCAAAGTTTGGGTTTAGAATGACCTTAAGAAGCTAAGCTCGTTACTTAGAGTTTACTCGTCTGACTGGTTATTCTTCTAGTCCCTATGGAGAGTTCATTGATGCCTCCTTCATCAATAAGTTTTATCATCAAGTCTATGTTTCCTGAGTTATCCATATGTCTCATGCTCTTGATCAAAGGATTTATATAAGCCTATGGCGGCCATTTCTCATAACTCTTGAGTTTTCATGTCGGCCATACCCTCAGTATATATCAAAGTCACATGAATTTGTAGTCCTACCATGCACCCTAGTTCTACTTTCATTATGGGTAGGTAACCTTGAACCCAACAATTGACATATCCTCATTGGTCAGTGATTGGGGGCTTTCCCTTATGTTCAAAGGCAAGAAATATATTCACACATTGGGATTTTTGTAGTTCCTTGGATACCATTAGATTTATTGGTGGTTTCCTTTCTTTTTTCGACAATTTTTCTTATTGGATTCTATTCAGAGGGTCTCTTTCATGCACTACTTTCATCTGGTGAATATGAGAGATGCACAGGGTCATTGATTCGTGAACATCCTATTCATCTGAGATCCTCCTATTAATCAAGCTATTTATTTTTACCTCATTTTGACTAATGAGAGATTCCCTAATGATCTCATTCCAGTGTGTCTCTTTCCATCGACTTCAGCTCATCTATTCTAGAAATGAGACCTAGAGTCGTATTATTGCCTAGAGGCTTGCAGTCATTAGTTGCAGTTTCTCCCACCATCCAAATTTGGGAATACGTCAATGTATCATGATCGATGGATTCTTCAAGTATTATACCTCAACACCCTTATTCACACTTTTATAATGTACTCAGTTCATTGATGCCTAATTTCATTATTGGTAGGTTGTCTCATGTTTGTTAATAGTATACCTTAATGATCAGTAATCAAATGAAGTCTCATTATGCTCAACCTCAAATCCATTATTCACATGATGTAGACTTGCACCTTCGACGGATAGTATAGAAGACCTCTAGCTTACAGTAGGAACATTCCTAATCTGTTGTTGTCTTTCATTGGAACAATACCTATATGAATCCAGTGATCATGGGAGATCAAATTGTACTCCATTGAATACATATATCTTCATATTGATTTTGATACTGGATTCCACTATTCCTTGTTCATGACTGTGACATCCTATGGAATATGTCTGCTTTATATTTCCTATTCATGGCCATGAACAACTATTTGATATATTTCCACATGGATCTATAGTGTAATTCAGATTG
>CBVK0100729520.1:0-11596 GCA_900067695.1 Picea abies
ACACCCTTACATGGTATATAGATGAGCAAACTTTGCATATTTTGTCTCTAATCGTTTGGAATCATGGTTTGAAATCTTTAAAATAGTTTTTTTCATTAAAATTTAATTATTTAATGTACTTTTTATTGAATCGAGTCATTGAAATCAGATCGGTCCTAGTCAATCCGAGTCCGAGTTGATAGGTGACCAAGTCAATGTCTGAGTCTGAGTTTAAAACTATGTGGTGGTAAGTACCTCCACTTACCACTAGGCCTACAGCCCCAAGTACTTTTGAGAAGGAACTTTTCAACTCAACATATGAGAGTAATGTTTTAGACACTTGGTATTTTTCTTTGGTGTATACTAGCATTGTATGTCCACTTCTGATGCCCATGGAAATACTTCTCTCATGCTATGAGAAACTTATATTTATGAATTTTAGGATGTGGGAGGGGCTATTTTAGAGGCAAAAGTTGGGTTTTAATGACTCTTCACCCTTTTTTCTTTTTAATTTTATGTGGCAGACTGATGACTGATTGTGATTAAAGCCAACATAGTGGCAGATTGATGAGTGATTGTGAATCCAGCCAGTATCATTATATCCTAGCAAAGACTAAAATTGTTCCTGATGTTTTGTTTCCAATTGATGGCAAAAGCAGTGGGGAACTTATTTGAAGTCAAGATTATTTCATGATCGAAAAAAACTGTTTTGTTTTTTAATTTCTTTTTTGCTTGAGAAACACACTTTGTTTGGATGGAGGGACTATGAAATTCCGTATCATGAACAATGGGTACAACAAATGCACATGCATGGTTCCTTTCTACTCTATTAGTCTTTTATTGGGTGGGGCATGCTGGCCAGGACTTGAATCTGAGTCATCGTGGTGATTAGTACCTACTGCCAGAACAAAATCTAGCACCCCCTAATGATGTAAAGTCCTAGGCATCAACAAGGGGCTAGTCTTGTGCAACGTAGGAAGGCTACCCACTGTCACCACAATAGCTCTTCCTCTCACTTTTGGTTGGCTCTTCTTTAACTCAAGGGGGGCTTCCCTAAGGATAGGATTGCTAAGGCTATAGAGTGGAGGCACAAGGTGATTTAGTGAAGAGTAGGCTTAAGCAAAACAAGTGGTTGTAGTATAATGGAAGAATGAATGGTGTGAGAAGGGCAAGATGAAGGAAAACCCCAAGACCAAGTGGCCTAATCACACCTTGGGCAAATGGAGTCAAAGAAGCATAGATCAAAGAGGGCAAGTGCATGAAAACGTAAGGTAACAGGGCTGCTATGCGTGCCACAAATCAGCTTTAGCTTGCTGATTTTTTATAGCAGAAAATGAACTTGGAAGGCTAAAGGTGCCATACTTAAGCATTGTTATGAAAGTGGGTTTATGTTAATCAAGCAAAACTTGGGTTTATTAAATGGTAGGCTAACATAACAACAATAGCAATAAGAGGGATCGAAACCTCACATTACACTATCCAAATGACACATGGTTCATTACAAGGCATTCATAACATGCTACAAGGGTCCCCTAATACAAAAATATGCATGTGAAAAGTAAGTGCACAATGAAAACCTCACATAAAATGAAATTATACCTCCAATCCTCTATTCAAGCTCCAAGCATATGATGTAAAAATGTAATCCAAGGGGAGAGCTCTTCAATCCCCCAATGTTTCAACAACCATTACAGGAGAGGGAGCTTCTCTTTATAGAGAGTTTCTTTTCTCGTACAATAAAATATCAGTTTTTGCTAACTAAATCCATGACAACTCAAACAAATATTATAATAATGGAGTAGTTAGATCCTTCTTCAATCCATGATTGACCATGTCATAGCATGTGGACATAAGCCTCTCAAGGACAACTTGCCCTCCAAAAATATGAAAAAGATTACACCAAGAGTTTCCAAGAGAGGGCGAGTAGGCATCAAAACAAGGTCAACATGTAAAGGGTCCACAAAGAATTCGCCCTCCAATATGGATCCATGCAAAATATAATAAAATAACGTCAAACCTAGGAGGATGTGCTCAAGGGTCCACTTAGAAAGGTTCATAAAGTGCGCCCTCCAAGTTGCATGAGAGATAGAACAAAACAATATTTCTCTTAGGGAGAATGCTCCGTAACCAACCTCCAAAAATAACAAGTGGCCCACAAAATGCATGTAATCAATCCACATGTGTGAATCCCAAGGCAACTAACTCCATGGATGAATGTGCAAGGTGTCAAGTAGACGGAGCGCTTCACAAGAAATGAAGTAGTCAAACCCCAAAATAGCAAGTGGACCATCTCCAACAAGACAATTCCAAGGAGATAAGGGTATTAAGGTTTTGACTGTGCCAAAACTCTATGAAATAATAAAATATATATCTCCATAAACAAGTGTCTCCACAAGTGCACCCTCCAAGGATATGCTCTAATAATAGTAACAGGACCAAGTAAATGCATGTAGTGTGCCACGTATGGCCCTTTAAGTATGCCACATGCCTCTCAATAAAAGTCCTCCATAATCACCTCCAATAAAATAAGATATGTTCCAAGTCAAAGAGGTGAGGGCACTCTCCAATGAAGGTCAAATGAGGACAAGTGTAGCTGAACTATCCATGCAATTAAGATAAGAGAGCACCTAGGAGGTGCACCCTAGAAAAATGTGCCATGTGACTATGCCAACCACCCAACAAATAATAAAATATCTCCATGTGAAGTCTACCCTAGAAAGGAGTGCCAAAAGTGGTTAGATCCCATCAATATCATACCAAAACCATGTGTTGTTTCCCAATATTGTCAATTGATTTCCCACCAAGCCATGTGCACAAGAGAGAGTGTGCCCTAGAGAAGTGTGCCAACGTATCCAGCAATACAATAATCATGAATGCCTTGGAAACTATGCCCAGGAGAGGAGCGCTCCATAATAAAGCCTCAAATAACCTCCAAATATCCCCTCCAAGTGTGAACATCTGCCAAGTGAAGTAGGGCACTCAATCTATTAACCTGTAAGGTAAATAAATGTATTAATTTAACCACTGAATAGTTAAACCTCAACATGTGCGCACAAAGGTTACTGCTCAAATAAAACAATACTCCAACTTCCCAATAGTCACCAATTGATTAAATCACCATGAACATGTGCACCAATCAGGGGGGGTGGGCTCTAACAAGTGTTGTACCATGGAAATAAGATGTATCTCCTAGCAAAGACCACCATGAGAACAACATAATGACGAAATATAAGCTCCACCTAGGTTTGAACCTAGGGTGCACCACCAAAGGACTATAGCGTGGTTATGAGAAGGCTTGATCACCAAAGATGTATGTAGTACCCCCTCCTTTCTAACCCAAACTTAGGAAAGAGTACATCCACAAGGGTACAAACATCATCAAACTCATTGCACTTAAGTGATATCTAGCAAATGTTACAATATCAAGTCATGTCATCTAGGGAAATCCCAGCAAGGCAAAGTGCACTACCACAACAAATCCTCATCTAACCACATCAACATCATAAGGGAAGGGGACAATAGAAATGCTAACCCATCCATTCATCAAGTATGTCCCCACCACACATCAAATACAAAAGGGCCATGTAGAACACCCCTCATAGTGATACAATCGATATACACATCATCCAAAAGTCACCAGGAAACTCCAACTATGTCATGAAACAACTACCTCCTAACACCATCATCTAACCCCATGGGGAGCTAGAACTGTCATCCAAGAACAAGATGTATCTGTAGCACATCCAAGATAAGCATATATACCAAACCACACCATAATGAGATAGCATGCTCCAAGATACCAGGAAATATGCAACCACGGGGTGATCAACAAGGCAAGCACATGTGAGAAGACCACCAAACCAGCAAGCACAATCATCCAGTCAAGGAGAAATTAGACTCCCCCAACGAAAGACCTCCATCAAATGATCCAATGCCATGAAGAGAAGGGGTTCCATGAAGATGAATCCCCCAAGTCGGTCCAATGCTCCAAGGTAGCAGCTGCAAATCTCCACAAATGTGATGAAAATCACAAAGTGGAACCTCATACAATATAAGGTGCAATACCCCCACTTACCGCTAGACCCACAACTCAATGTACTTTTGATAAGGCACTTTTCAACTAGACATACGAGAATAATGTTTTAGCCATTTGGTATTTTTCTATGGTCTATACTACTTGCCTTGTATGTCCACTTCTGTTGCCCATAGAAATATTTTTGATTTTATTACTTGAGAAGCTTGGATGAGTTCCTATAACAAGAGATATATTATTTCTTTAAAGCGGGCAGCTTCTCTAAGCAAGTATTGCTACTGTTTTAATCCTTACAGGACTGGAAGCAACACTGAAAACAAGAATTTAGAATGATGCAATATTGAGAAATAATGTTGGCACTTCATAGGCAGCAATCTTTAGTAATTTTAGTGTTTCAAAATGATAAATCAATGGTGTCAAGGTGTCTATTGAAATAGAAAAATGAGATGAACAGAGAAGGGCGAGTGGAGTGGTGAAGTTTTATATTAGAGAGAAACTACTAGAACCAATCATCTGGTCTATGCTTACCATGATTATTGCTCGAGATCTTAATGTAATTGAAGACTTGTGGGCAAGATTGCTTTACAGAGAATATGATCTTTCATTTTGTTCTTAATAAATGAAGCACTGTTGGTCAAAATGGACAACTAGACAAGGGTCAATGATGCTGGAAATAGCAAATATTTATGTAACTAGATTGTATTACGAGGCATGCAAGTAGGTGGTATTGTGAATATACTTCGAAGAAAAACTGGTCTGGATGGTTTATATAAAGCTCTGCTTTTCACAGCATCAGCAGATTTTCAATGGCAATTCTAAATTCAGGGTATTACGACAATACTCTAGCTGTCTCCTGGATTAAGATGAATTATTATAGATGAAAAGAGACAAATGGAAATACCAATGATGTCTGTTGTAAACTAGATATTAGAATCATTCACCATACCCGGGTTGGATGCGTGTATGTTCAATTCAGATTTATAAATTTAATGGCGGGCTTTCATTTGGACTCTGTTTTTTCTCCAGGTCAAAAAGAATTCTAAGTTTGTTCTTGTGGGCTAAAGCACATCAGAAATTGTGTGAAATTAGACAGCTAGATTGCACTTAATGATGCTGTGAGTAACTTAATGAAAAAATGTTTTGTATTATATATGCCATTCCAAATCTGATCATTCTTCTGACGCTTCATAGTAATGATACTAAATCAGGCACGGACTGTAAAGTTCAGTGCTTTGGCTTGCCGCTTGCCTCTCCTAGGCAGGGACTTGGCATTTGGTATAGTGATGATACTAAAGCAGGCACAGACTGCAGTGTTCAGTGGTTTGGCTTGCCTCTCCTAGGCAGGGACTTGGTATTTGGTATACTTTTCCTTTTACAGTTTGCAGAGGAGTTCACCATTTTTAAAGAACTGTAAAAGAGTTAAATATACATCATCTTTGCATTCAAAACCCTTTGATAATACAAACTCACTTAGGCTATGAACCTTCATACGATAGATTGGAGTAAAGCAGTCAGCTAGATATTTTGATTTAATGCACATATCCATTTAAATCTAATCATAGTTTTTTGTTAGATGTGCAACTGTACGGGACTTGAATTTAGTAAAAGTTTTTTTTTTATAAATTTATGAGTGAACTTTCTTAATTGTCCATTGCCTCTTTCAAGTAGAGGCTTCACGTTTAGTAGACCGCTTTTGATATTTTGTCAGGAGGTTTTTTAATTTTATTTTTATTTTTCTTCTTTTCTTTTTTCTTTTTATTCTATCAATACATATCCTGGAGAAACCCACTGAGTGCTTCCCCTTATTCTGAGGATGGTAACCCAGGGTAAGACGGATTTCACAGAAGCTCGAGGCCTTGTCAACACAGAGCTCAAGGCCATTACAACAATATACTTGTTAAGAGCTCAACATGTCACTTGTAGTGAATTGAACTTCGACGGGGAGGATAACAATCATTCCTCCCAACCACCCAAGCTAGATCGAATTGACTTGTCAAGGAGTTTGTTATTATCAAGGAACTACTTTTAAGAAATTCTTTTATGATAAAATTTTGAAAAAAAACTAAAAAATTAGAAAAAAAAGAAGTCTTAATACTTATTTCAAATATCATACACGTTAGAGATGGTACTTTTTACATTGTATACTCAAGGCATAGCCACTCAACCTTTGTTATTCTCTATGATTGCTAACACCCTAATTTTATGTGCGTGTGGTAAACTCATTCATGTTTTTGTTTCACCCTTAATTACATGCTTCTGTCTTTTGGTATTGTTTTGTATGGTACATTTATTGATGTTGTCTTGCAAATATTTTCACAAGAGAACTGTTAAGCTCTCGTGTTTTGTTTTCAGAATATGCATTTTTAATATTTTATTGTTGCCCTGTTCCCATATGACATCATATAATGTCTATGCCAAATTTATTTAAATGATGCCAGTTATTTATATTTTATTTAAATGATGTCAGTTTTTGAAGTTCTTGGATCATTCATTAGGAATTGGCATTAAGATTGACATTTTCACTGTTCATTGGGAATACTAGCTTACAGAAGAGGACTCCGAAGATCAAAGCTCAGGAGAGGAGGGTGAACCTGGATCAGAGATGGAGATAGATTCGGACTTGAAGCAACAACCAGAAATAGTAGATACAGTTCAAAGCTCCACGGCAGGGAGACTCACTGAAGAAGAGAAAGCAGATGGATGGTGTGTAGTTAAATCAAGACGTAGACAAAGTCAGCAGAAGTCATGAAGAACTTCCATTTATGACTATTTTCTTATTGGGAGATGCATTTTTTCAGTTGCATCTAACTAAAGGGAGGAGGCTATTTTATATTCAGCTATATTTGTGCTCTCTAGAGTTGGCTGGTTTTTGATAAGGGTTATTTTCAAGCTTCTCTGCTTGTGGAAAATGACTTGTAAAATTTTATTCTGTTGAACAATAAGCTGTAATGTATCAGAATATTTTTTTCGCAGTTATGGTGGATAATTCTTTTTTTTTTGATAAAGGGATTTATTTATATATAAAAATCCCATTTCTGAGAGTGCCATGTGTGGAGAGAAAGTTCTCCACAAAAACAGGGCATAAACAGACCGTTGTTCTTCCTGCTTATGATTGTCCGAGTTTAAATTAACATTGTTTAAGACACAGTTCAAACTCATACCATTCATACTAAAAATGGATAAAACTTATGATAACCAGAGGAACCAAGATGCATATCTTCATTTTGTTGATGGGACTGGTAGCAGTTGTCATAATTTCAGGTTCCAGGGGAAAGCTGCTCGTCATTTGCTGCCTGCTCAAAGAATGTTTTGAGCCAAGTGCCGTAATGATGGAAAATAAATAGGATTACCAACATGAATTAAAGCACGAGAGGAAGGGGGAAGGGGGTGGGATTCGATCATGGGGTGCTTACTCTTGACTATTGGAAATTTTTCTTTTGATGATACAGCGTTGTTTGTGAGCCGATCTGCTATTGGCCGATCTCTTCACAATGGACATGTATCAACCTGAATTCTTTGAAATCATTGATTCCTCTGCTACACCATGTCTTATGACTGGACATTTTGCAGGATGGGTTCTTAGTTTTACCATTAAGGATATCAATCACCACTTTGGAATCTCCTTTGAAGATCACTTTGAAGGTAAGTCTCAGCGCTTCCATGATTTCAGTGATGAGTGCCTCCATTTCTGTTATTGGTCTTCTCTGAAGAAATTGATATATAAGTTGCCAGAATATGCTTCTGATAATCTATGAACATGCCCCCTGATCCTGTTGGGCCAGGATTTCCTTTGGAAGTCCCATCCAAATTTAACTCGATCCACCATTCCCTTGGACTCCAGTTCTGCTGGCTTTGCATTCTCTTAAAATTCTGCCCTGAAATGGGAAGTTTTGGTTGTGTACATATATTGGGATCAGTTGTTGATTTACAGTTTCCAGTTATTATTATAATTATTTGTACCTTTGGGAATGTTAAGATCAGATAATGCTGCATTGCTATCTGTTTGCACCCATGTAACTAAGAACTGAATGACCTGTGACATTTGTGCCCCTTCTAATTTTATAGTTATCCACAACATATGCAGTCTTTTCCGTAAAACCTTGGGTGTATCAATGGCAGATTTCACATGTTAATTGTGTGAAAGACTTGAGAAATGAAAAAGGGCCAATTACTATATCAATTTTAATAAAACGGAGGTTGTTTGTTTACCATGATTGTGATTCTCATCTTTCCTATGATATTGGGATTCAATTTTCATTTTTGTTTTCAATTTGCTCAGTATATTGAGCTAATGCACGCCATTATTATCGTATGCAAATTTGTTTCTGGCTGGTATAAACTATCTACGCTTCCCTTTGTTTTGTTGTGTAAAATTAGGTTGACCCACAATGTCTACAAAATTGCCTTAAATTACACTTTCTTCAAACATGAGCTATCCAATTTCTGATACAGATATCAGGCAGCAGGATTATGGCATGTGCTTAACATGAACACAAAATGGGGTTGGCGGCACGTATCATTCTGTAATGTAGTGGAGCATTGCCATAGTACTTGGTTTGGGGTCAGTCTAAAAGAAGCTTTTTATGCAGATAGCTCAATGCCTTTGCTCTTGCTTCATGTTGTTGACTTTGTCTCTAATTTTCTTGGGATCCCTCTTGCAGATGCGGACTCCTTTGTTAACATGACCAGCTTTTCCTTTGAGAAAATATTATCTTTGGTCAATGTGAGCATGTCGCCTGTTGAGTTTTCTAAATCCAACTTTGGAGGTCTCTGATGGCCTCGCTGAAGAGTTCTCTAGATTGTATCTTGATATGCCTTGTAGCTTCTTTAGGAACATGGATGAGAGTGCAAAAAGGAGAAATGCATAATCGGTAATTTGTAAGGACCTTGTCTGTCTCATTTATAACCACGAGGTGGGCTAGGCTATTGACCTCTAAATTTAAATTTAGTAACGTGTAAAATGGATTGAATTGATTTGTGTACCATATGGCCTGGCCAAGCTAATGGAAATTGGGTGTAAAAGATTTTCTAAGATTTTAATAATTACATTGGAATCTCCAATGCATTAGAGGTGCCCTCCCTTTTCGAGGGTTACGTAAAGCCTCCACGCCTGAGTATAAAACCTAACCCTCCACGCTTTAGTATAAGTGAGAATAAGTGGCAACTATAAGGAAACATTTAAATTTGAAACAAAGATCTACCGTTGGGTTTTGAAAAAGCCCGTAGTCCTTTGGTTTATTAAGATGAATAAGTTTTTAATTGCCTCTATTTATGTATTATTGCCCTTGGTCCTTTGGTTTATTAAGATGTTTATTAAGATGAATAAGTAATTTATTTAATTGCTTCTATTTATACAATATTATTATTAAGGTGAATAAGTAATTAGTTTTTAATTGTCTTTATTTATACATTGTTGACAGTGCTGAAATTTGAGTCGTGTCTCCATATATTTCTTTTGGGCACTTTTTGTAGTTAAGGCTATAGATTTAATTTGTATTGAAATCAGTTTGTAAGCGTATAGGTTTTTACATGTGGTTTTGTTAATATTAGTTTATTTAAACTTTTTTTATTGTTTGAGAAGAGTCATGTTTGCATTAGTGAAGTGCTAAGTTAATATTCCCTTTTAATGTTTGAAATACAAATTGGTTAAATGCTAAGTTAATGTTTCCATTCTAATTCAAATGAAAAATGGTTAATGATTGTGCGCATTGGAGTGGATGTTGATAGGGGATACAATTTTTAAAATACGGGTTTTGCTACATTGTGCTATGTACTTTATATATAACAAACACAATTGAACAAATGTTGAATGATAACTAACATATAATATCAATAGCTAAATAATGAATTTCATCATATGGTAACATCTCATTTTCACAATAGTTCAGACATGACCCTAAATAATGAACTAATTAATGTAATTTGTTATATTTATTGGAGCTCGTCAATATAAACAATGATATAAAATATTTAAAATAATACAAGATACATATATGAATATTAGCAACATATATTTTTTGTTACTCTTGCAGATTTTTTTGTTAATTACTTTCAATTTTAAGAAATAATTTAGGTTCTCCCTTCCCTTTCATTTGTGTTTTAGATATTTTTCTTTTAAACTTACAAGAATTGCCTCCAAGAAGCAAGGTGTGACTTAGGGACACCACAAGGACCAGGGAAGCCATTGTCTTGCAATTGGGATAATAGCTGCAACCTTGTATTGGGTAGGGATGTGAACACTTGTCATAGTCAAAAGGTAATCTATCAAATCACTAAACAAGGTCAACATAATTTGTGTCAATAATTGAGATGTATAAGCAAAGTAAAAGTAATAGAAATTTATGGTAACCTACTATTTTAAACTAAATTATTTTCCTATTATACAGGTTTTTTTTGTGCTATATAAAAATCCTTTATTGTTGTTAAAACACAAATCAACATATTATAAATAGGGTGAAGACAAACATCATTCAATGCAACCACTTGAATGCTAAGCGCTACCTAGTTGGCTATATGTCGTATGTGGATAAGGATGCACTACCTTGGGAGTACCATGGCATAACTTTGACATAGCACGTAGAGTCTAGTGGTAGAACTCATTGGGGTTATATTGTACCACTGCCACTTATTATATCACTTGTCCATAGTTATCTGTACCACAATGTTCAAATCTTACAAAATTGTGGGTGTAGTACCCCCACTACTAAACTCAACAAAATTTTCTGATACCATTATACTAAATGCATGCATCAAGATTTAACATGCAATTAACAACATTATTTTTAAAACATGATGCAACCAATTAAACAAACACATCATCATATAATTCACTCAGTAATAGAGGAGTATAGGTACAACAAATAAAATCCATAAATAAAAACAATGTAACAGAGATAAACACTTATATTTTTAACCAAATGTTGAACCAATAGAGGAGGAATGTTCCACTCAATTGTAGCTTTGTTGCTTAAAATCTGAGCAACAAGTCACCCCCGAGTTGAGACTAAGAATCCACAAGAAAAGGTGTCTCTAATGTCTTCTCACAACCCAATACAACTCACATCAAGCTAAATTTTCCTATAGCTATCCCAATTCACCTACACAACCCAATGATTGATATTTCTCTTCTCTGCATGTAGTCCCTCAGTGCTTTCCAATTCCCTCCAAGGCTTCAACATAGGTTGACTAAGGATCTCTTTTGCCGGGGACTCTAGGGGATGCTAGTTAGCACATGAAAACTCATAACAAACTCACCGCTTTAGGGTAATTTTTTATGCATAAATTTCACTCTACAGGCCTAACAACTTATTATTCATACATTTACAACTCTAACAAGTTGTCCACAAAACCTACTATGGTTGCTTTCAAGCTCCAACACTTAGCTCCCTTTTGCTGCTCCAAAAATTGCATGTAAAAACAACCCACAATACTCCTTCAAATTTCCCTTTTAGCCATGCATGTTGACTTTCACATTCCCCAATATTGATTGTACTCAATGCTATGCTTTCAATAAGTATGTGAAGTGACTTTTTACACCCATCCTATTACATGTGTTTAATGATTGGAGCTTTGATACACTCAAAA
>CBVK0100729534.1:0-14776 GCA_900067695.1 Picea abies
TTGAGACATAGCTCCACTGTGTATCTATTTGTGGCTATGATCTACTTTGACATGGATCCATTGTGTATTCTCCATGGTCATCTTTTCTACTTAATATATATCACATGGATCCACTTTGTATTTTTTTTTGCCATGGAAATTAGTTATACTTTTATATATATACCATGGGTCTGCAATGTACTTGATTTGGAAGCCATGCTTACATCACTCCTAAGCATGGGTATGCCCGAATTGGGAAGATAATACTCTTACTTGATCTTTGTTGATGGTTTTTGTTCTTGGATCAACTGTTCGTGAACATTCATTGGCTATAATTCAATGCATCATCGCCTATGAGAGTTATAATGTATTTTTTCCATCAATTTCCCTTCTGACCTCACACATTAGAGGGCATTTGTTATACCATAATTTTCCACATTAATTGCAATGTGAGATGGCTTAGCCCTTATTCTTGATGTGCAATTTTAAATCCAAAGTTTCCTCATCAAATCCACTTAACAACAAGAATGGGATCAAATTTTGTAGGAAGACTTCTTAAAATTTTCTCAACAAATTTTTGATCTATTAAATCTTCTCCATAAGATCTAATTTGATTCACTGTTCCCATAACTCTAGTGAAAATATCTTGCATAGATTCTAAATTTTGCATGCAAAGAGTTTCAAATTATCTTCTAAGAGATTTCAATTTAACAACTTTTACCTTATTTGTCCCTTGATATGCTTGTTGTATCACATCCCATGCCTCCTTTGATTTCGTTGTTGCAACAGGTCTTGGAAAAATAGAATTGTGCACTGCTTGTTGGATGAAAAGAAGAGATTTTGTTTCCTTTTTTTTATTTTCCTTTAATTAATCTCTTTGGACTTGGGTCAAGCCAACAATAGATTGAGCATCAACTAGTTCTATATAACCATTTTCCACCAAATCCCACAATTCCCATGAAAGAAACAAGGTTTTCATTTTAATGCTCCAAAAACCACAATTCTCACCTTTAATGATTGGTATTTGAGGTTGGGAAATATTAAGACCATTTTTGTTGTTGGACATTTCTTTAAAATTTCCATCACTCCTGCCAATAGCTTCAATCTGCACAAGCTTCACAAACAAATTTAATCTTTCCCACTACTGTAACCTACTCCGATACCAAATGTAGAATTATGAGGAGACAATTACAGTTAGAAAACACAACAAACAATACAAAGATTGAAATAAAACATCAAATATCTCAATGCTTGAGATTCTTCCTTCTCATTCCTTCTCTATTTATGATATAATTAATGAACAACTAAAACATTCTTATATAGTCATCATATTTCTACAAATATGGAAATTTCTACAAATCATCTGCAACTAATTCTAATCATCTCAAGCTAATTCTGAATAACCCTAAATTATGTTGAAAACATTAACTAACCCTAAATTATGTTGCAAACAGTCTAATCAAAATTAATTCACACTGTTGCAGTCTTCTAGAAGTTACAATCATAAAAATTAAGCATTATCTTTAACATAAACCATGATTAACCATTCAAGCAATAACATGAACTGGTCAAACAAGTCACGTTCTTCTTTATTCATATTTATTTTCCTGCAATTTCATCTTTCTCAATATTTCAAGTGAGCAATTACAAAACTGGTTTGTTCAGAGACAACACAGTTGTAAACTCACAAGAAACTATCCAAAGAATCAAATTGCCAACCTAACAAAGTCAATTGATCAAACTAGATATAGTATCTCATATCTATTTTCATTTTCTCTACTTCCTTCATGGACAAAAGTGGTTAAGTCTTGACCCATGTTCTGAATCCCATTTCATCTATTTTCATTTTGTCCACTCCTTTCATGGACAAAATAGGTTAAGGATTGACCCAAATTCTGAACCTCATTTCATTTACAGGTGGAGATTATTGGAACACCTAATAAACTTTCCACTTTTTATAAAGTGGAAAGTCAAATGAAGGTCTTCTTATTATCTTGTAAGTTTATCGGATATATTATTATTCTCCCTTTATTATAAGGAAAGTGTAAACATATTTTCATGTTCTTTAAGCGAGTGATGTCAATGGATGGCTTCCTTTTTTAACTTTTTCATGACCAACTGTTTTATCTTACTAAACTAATTGTTTATATTATTTGAATTTTAATTTATAATTATTTAAAAAAAAAATATTTCTATGCTTACGAAGTGAAAATTATTCATAAAATAAATTGACATGATTAGATAAAGTTGTAGTAAATTATTGACCACATGTTGGCGCAAAGTTTGTTAGACCAGGGTCTTCTTCGGGTTACCAAAAAAAGGGTACTAATGTAGTCTAGTGCGTTGGCACTTTCATCTTCCCAAAAGGGAAGAAGTCTCACTCGAAGCGTGACCAAGACATAATGAATTAGGGAAGGGTAGAAAGAATGATTGCTCAGACCTATGAGTTATCAATATTACTACCATTCTAGTGCAATATATATTAACTATATCAAATCCCTCAAAACCTCATAAACCAAAGCACAAGAACAGAGTTGTGCAGATCATCATAAAGAACACACAGAAACATCATACATAAAAGACAGAACATCATATCATTCTATGAACACAAGAATCATCATAAACAAGGTTCTTTTCTTTAATTTTATCTCCACCAGCATTCTATTATGTCATAGGCCTTACTCCAGATACATGCGTAACTTACATCAGACATATACAACTTCATACTTGATAGGAGCAACAAGTACATCTCAAAAGAGTACTAGACCAACTAGGATTTCCATTACTAGCTCTATAGTAATACGATACTAGTTATCATTACAATTCATATCTAGCTCAAAACTTAGTTCTTACTTTTGTACTTTCCTCACCCTCTCAATGGGTTGTGCCTCAGTCTTCAAATTCATTCCCTCCAACTACTATTGGAGGTCCTCTTCTCGATCGATCGATCATCTCCCATGCTTCATGGACTAATTCGATCTACTTCTCTGGCTCTTTAGTTGCGTTGAACTCTGGCAGCTGAGGTGCTACTTTCAAGAAAGTTGACCAAACCTCTGTTAACTTTTCCTTCATTTTCTCCATTTTCTACTCCTCATGGAGTTTTAAATACTTCTCATGTGTCCTTTTTGTTTGTTCCAACAACCCTTCCTATCTCCAGAATTCATATTTATTTTCGTCTTGTTGAATTCGTTGCTCTAAATGATTAGTAGAGGCTCTGATCAAGCCTACTAGTTGTAGTGTCGACAACTGAGCTAGCTCATTTTATGTGACTGTGGCTTCCAGTGGGAGTTTAATTTGAAGCAGAAGTTTTTTCCACTTGTACAGGTGTAAGATTTTCAGTTTTAGGTGGGAGAATCCTATGTTAGAGGATCAAGCTCGCACTATATGTTGTCATTCCTTGTTTAGGCTATAAATGCAACATTAGAAGAACATTTTGGGGTTCGAATGGTTGAGCATATACTCCCTTAGTAATGTTTTGATGTAACAGAGCCAAACTTTGGTTTTTATGTATGAGATTTGAGAAATTTTGCCTAATGGAAGTCAACTTTCTAATTTAATAATCTTACTTCTTTCTCACTCTAATTTTCTCATCATTGAATGATTCAATTTATGTATTATAGTTGTGTTACAATGTATGTTTGATTGTGATGTTGTTGTAATTATTATTAGTATTTTAAAGCTTAGATTAAAAAAGTTCTTGTGTCTGAGATTTTTCCCCACTTGTCTGCTAGTAAGGCTTGATGCTAATAGTAGAATATTCGTCCTTCTCATTAAAGACTTCCATTTACCCACACTACTCTTTAAATCACTGACTGAAGTTAACCAAGACCTCACTTGCTTATACATCTTGCTTGGAAATTTATGTGTTTGTGCATTGTTATGCTGAGTTTTATCCGTTTGAAACTTTATCATAAATTTACCATTACAAACCTATTTGATGAGTACTGGGCTTATCCTCTAGCAGTCTGAGGGCGACTCTTAGTGCCAACAGAAGGCACCATTAAAGACAGTTTATTAATATGAAGTTTGAACTTCCCACAAAAGAGAAAGAAGACAAATGGAATATAATGGCTAGAAGAACTCCTCCTAAGAGATATCAACACATCTTTCTTGGATATTTCTACTCTTGCAATAACTTTGGACATAAAGAAGTACATTGCAAGGCTTATGTAAAATCATACATTCATAGAAATAATCAAACATATAAAAGAAGAAAAAATAATCCGAAGAATAGAAGTTACAATTCATTCTCTCCATTACAAATTTTCAATGTTGAATGCAAGAAGTGCAACAATTATGGTCATCAAACCAATGAATGTTGTTTAATCACAAAAACAGTTTTTTTTATCACTCAAGATAAGAAAATATGGAGAAAACATATGGAAGATACAAAATGCAAGGTGTCCCTGTATGCCAAGAACAGAAAATGTAAATGGTACATTGAGAGTGGATGCTCCAAACATATGACAGGAGATAAAAGTAAATTTCTCAAACTAATAAAGAAAGAAAAAGGCAGTTCACATTTGGAGATAATGTATCTGCTAAAATACTTGGAAAAGGCACAACCACCTTGGGAATCAAGAAAAACAAAGCAAAAAACATGTTACTAGTTGAAAATATGAAGCCTAATTTCCTAAGTGTTATCCAAACTTGTGATCAAGGGCATATACTCATCTTTGACTCCCAGAAATGTGAAATAAGAGAAGAAGGATTAGGAAAATTAGTTGTTATTGCACCAAGAACCTCAAGCAATGTGTATATCTTAGATATTAAGGAAGAAGAAGAATGCCATATGAGTCAAGAAGATGAAAGTTGGCTATGGTACAAAAGGATGGGAAGCTTGATCTTTGATAACATGATCAAAACTAGTAAAAAGGGAGTTGTAAAAGACATGCCAAAATTCATCAAGCCCTCAGATCATATTTGCAAACACTATCAATTAGGAAAGAAGACAAGAGTTAGATTCAAGAAAAAAGAGCATTCTACATCAAAACCCTTGGATATTGTTCACACTGATATCTGTGGTCCCTCTAGGACTAAGAGCATACAAGGGGAACATTACTTCATGTTGATCATTGATGACTACACGAGGATGACCTAGGTATATTTTCTCAAAGAAAAATATGAGTCATTTGAAAAGTTTAAATCATTCAAGACTTATGTAGAGAATGAAACAAATCTCAAAATCAAATTTTTAAGATCAGATAATGGAGGGGAATTTACCTCTGAAGAATTCAATAAGTTTTGTGAAGATCATGGAATCAAGAGACAATTCTCAACTCCAAGAAATCCTCAACAGAATGGAGTTGTGGAGAGGAAAAACATAATTGTTCAAGAGACTGCAAGAACTATGTTGAATGAAGCCAAGCTTACAGACAAATTTTGGAGATATGCAATGTAAATAGCAGTCCACATCCTTAACCGAACACAGCTTAGAGCTAACCATGAGAAAAACCTTTATGAATTGTGGTTTGGAATACCCGCATCTATGAAACACTTTAGAGTACTTGGAAGCAAGTGTTTTATCAAAAGAGATGATGACAACCTATGGAAGTTTGAATCAAGGTCAGATGAAGGTATAGTCCTTGGATATTCACCTAAAAAAAAGGCTTACAGGTGCTACAATCAAAGACTCAACAAAATGATTGAAAGTGAAAATGTTAAAGTAGATGATTTCGAATTAAGGAAGATTAACTCACAACCTGACAAATGGAGAATAGACAGTGATGATGAAAAATATTATGAATCACCAAATGAATAAAATGAAGAAGAGTTGCAAGAAAATGAACCATACACCGATGAAGAAAACATTCAAGAAGAGACACCCATGTGAAAACCACCATCAAAAAGGGTTCAAAAGAATCATCCAGAAAGTCAAATTATAGGATACAAGAGTTTTGGAGTAGAAACAAGGTGGAAACTCTTATATGAAAAACAAGCAATGATTTATCTAATAGAACCTAAAACTTTTGTAGAAGCCAATAAAAGTAATGATTGGATAAAAACAATGAATGAGTAACTTGACCAAATAGAGAAAAGTCAGACTTGGAAACTGGTTCCAAGACCTAAAGATAAAAATGTGGTAGGAACCAAATGGATATTCAAAAACAAAATCTAACCCTGAGAAAACCCCTTATGAATTGTGGTTTGGAAGACAAGCATCTGTGAAACATTTCAAATTCTTTGGAAGTAAGTGTTCCATCAAGAGGGATGAAGATAATCTAGGAAGATTTGACTCTAGATCAAATGAAGGTATATTTTTGGGATACTCACCTAACAAAAATACCTACAAATGCTATAATATAAGATTGCACGAAATAGTGGAAAGCGCAAATGTAAAAATAAATGATCTAAAATTGAGAAAAATCAAATCTCAAAATAAAACAAAAATTGATGAATGGAGAAGAACCAATGATGAAGAAGAAGATGGTGAATCACAAGATGAAGAAAATGATGAAGATTTGCAAGAGAAGAAGATGGTGAATCACAAGATGAAGAAAATGATGAAGATTTGCAAGAAAATGAACCATACAGTTATGGAGAAAGCATTCAAGAAGAGACACCCATGCCAAAACCACCATCAAAAAGGGTTCAAAAGAATCATCTTGAAATTCAAATTATAGGAGAAAAGAGTGTTGGACTAGAAACAAGGAGAAAACTCTTATATGAAGAACAAGCAATGATTTTTATAATAGAGCCTAAAACTTTTGCAAAAGTCAGTAAAAGTGAGGATTGGATAAAAACAATGAATGAGGAACTTGATCAAATAGAGGAAAGTCAGACTTCGGAACTAGTTCCAAGACCTTAAGATAAAAATGTGGTAGGAACCAAATGGATATTCAAAAACAAACTCAGTGAAAATGGAAAAATCATAAAAAATAACGCCAGACTAGTATGCAAGGGATATGCCCAAGTGGAAGGAATTGACTTTGGAGAAACCTTTTCCCCAGTAGCAAGAGAAAAATCCATCCGAATGTTTTTAGCATTTGCATGTTTCAAAAACTTCAAAATCTATTAGATGGATGTCAAGTCAACATTCCTGAATGGAACCTTAAAAGAAGAAGTCTACATAGAACAACCTGAAGGGTTTAGGTTGACAGAAAAAACAAACTATGTATGCAAATTGAAGAAGGCTCTGTATGGTTTTAAACAATCCCCTAGAGCATGGTTCTCAAGACCTGATCAATATCTACAACAACAAGGATATAAGAGAGGAACTATTGATAGTAATCTATATATAAAAATTAAAGAACAAAATATGGTTGTTGTAGTGGTATATGTGGATGACATAATCTTTGGAAGTAATTTGACTATACTAAGAAAACATTTTTCCACAGAAATGCATAAAGAGTTTGAGATGTCTATGCAAGGTGAACTAACTTTATTCTTAGGTTTACAAGCTACTCAAACAGAAAAAGGTATATTCATATGCCAAAGTAAATATGTCAAAGAAATGCTTAAGAAATTCCAAATGGAAGACTATAAACCAATGAGCACTCATATAGTCACAGGATGCAAACTGAGCTTAGATGGTCATTCACCAAAAATAGACTAGACTATGTATAGATCCATGATTGGAAGTCTTCTCTATGCAACAACAACAAGACTTGACATAATGCAAGTTGTAGGACTAGCGGAAAGGTTTCAATCCACACCTAAAGAAACTCACTTAAAATCAATAAAAATGATATTCATATATCTACAAGCTACATTAGACTTTGTATTATGGTATTCAAAAACAAAAGAGTTTAGTTTGAATGCATATACTGATGCATATTGGGAAGTTAGTATAGATGACATGAAAAACACCAGTGGAGGATCATTCTTCCTAGGAAAGTGTCTGGTGGCATGGCTAAGTAAGAAAAAAACATATATATCACTATCCACAATAGAATCATAACATATTGTTGATGCATATTGTTGCACACAAATAATCTGGATGAAACAGACCCTAGAAGATTTACAAGTGAAATATGATCATCCAATCACTATCAACTGTGATAACACCATTTACAAGTGAAATATGATCATCCAATCACTATCAACTGTGATAACACCGGCGCTATAAGTATCTCTAAGACTCATGTAATGCACACTAAAACCAAACATATCCCAAACAAATACCATTTCCTCATAGATCAAGTTACTCTAAAATTGGTGAAAGAAGAGTATGTAGACACAAAAGAACAAATCACAGACATTTTTAAAAAACCCTTATGCCGAAGCACATTTGAAAATATTAGACAAAAATTAGGAGTAAACTCCATCCCTAATTGAACTGGAAAAGCCTCATCAGAAAAGGAAGCACAAAGATAGGGGGAGCATAATCTCAAGGGGAGCAAAGAAAGATCCCTTTTGTCATTGTTGTCAAAGGGGGAGGAAAAGCAGTAAAATTCAAGCTATAAAACTCAAAAAGAGGAATAATATAGTGAAAGACAATTTTATTGTGTCATCATCAATGCAAAAGGGGGATAATGTTGGACATGGTGTTATGTTGTCATTGATGTCAAAAAGGGTTAAATGGATTTATCATCCAGACAAGTATCTGGCTATACCAGTTGCAGGAATCGACAGTGAAGAACGAAGAACAATGTTGATCGTTGGATAAAAATAAGAGCACGATCAAACAGTAAAGAACGAATAAATGATGTTGATCATTGGATCAAAATAAAATCATGATCAAACGGCTTAGATCTCTTTTCATGAGTCCACTGAGCAACCAAAACATGGCTAAGTATCATATTCTATCTATATCACTTAAAAAACTTCTAAGTATGGTTCATTATGGAGGTAACAAAAGCTGGGGGTGCATTTTGATGACACCATAGAAGATATATGATTCCGCGAGTCCGAGATTCTGTGAGCCCAAGAAAAATTTCTTAAGAATTTTTATAAGTATAGGTTCATCTTAGAGGTTGCGGAAGTTGGGTGTGCATTTTGATGACACCCGAGAAGACATGTGAGTCCACAAGTCTAAGTCCACTAACTCATCACATAAAATAATTCTAAGTAAAAATCCAAGTATGGTTCATTATGGAGGTAATGGAAGTTGGACGTGCATTTTGATGACACCCAAGAAGACATGTGAGTCCGCAAGTTTGAGAGTCTGCGAACCTGAGAAAAATCACTTAAAATTTTTCTAAGTATAGGTTCATCTTCGAGGATGCAAAAGTTGGGCATGCATTTTGATGGCACTCGAGAAGACATGTGAGTCCACAAGTCCGAGAGTCTGCGAACTCGTCACATGAAATCATTATAAGTAAAAGTCCAAGTTTAAATCAATAAGAACCGCCCACTCAATGGTTGATTATATATGAACCATCGATCTGTCTACAGTGCCTAGATGAAATAAGGACCATCCATCTCAACACCTGATTAAGTTCGTGCCATTGATTTATTTGGATGATTAAGTCACGATATTTGGTCCTCGCCAGATTTGAAGTAAAAATGGATCATCCATCTTACCGGGCGATTAAATCAAAGTCGTTGGATCAAGATCTTCTCAGGAGTAAGGCAGGCCATTGGATCAACTCATGGATGCAATTTCAATTTTTTGTCAATAAAAGGTAAAGTGGGTTGGAGGAAGCACATAGGTGCCTAAAACAATTAGGCATGAATAAATATGAACATCGAAATCAATGGTCAAGATTTGATATTGATCTTGATTTCATGATAATTGAGTCTCTACGAAACTAGAGATTTGTACAATGAAGAAATTGTCAGTTTTAGTCAATTTCATGAAGGGTCTTTGGATTGATCATTCCATAAGGAAGATTGACATGAGAAACATTAAAACATAATTAATCTACAAGGGATTTGAAGTGGATTAGGTAAATTTTAATTTCAGTCTATTATGATTGAAGAGACACATTGATTCATTGAAAAGACACAATGGTTGAGTGATGCACACCTTTTGGAAGGATATATAAACTCATAAGAATAAAGAATGAAAGTGTGACAGAGATATATGAGTCTATGCTACCTGAGGCATAGTGACATGAATAAGATTGTAGAGTAAAAACTATGCAGTGAGGGTAGAAGGGAGGAGCTCGGGAGGATTGTAGTCCTCTATAGGTTGAATCCTAATCAGCAGGGAGTTGCAGCTTCCTTTCAAGTTGGTTCTTGAAGAATACATGGGGTTAGTGCCTCCTTTCAAGTTGGTTCTTGAAGAATACAGGGTCTTGGAGCCTCCTTTCAAGTTGGTGCTTGGAGAAGTAGGGAGTTGTAGCTTCCTTGAGTAGGTGCTCAGAAAGGAAGGGGATTTGTGTCTCCTAGAGTTGGTGCTCTAAAAAGGATTGGTGTCATTCACAATCACAACTTGTTGTTATACAAACATTGTAATTCTTATTTATGATAATAATTAATTCTTTGTGAATTCTTTGTTAATTTACTATTGTGGTTGAAAAGTTTTAAAAAGAACTACTGATTGGATAAAAGGTAATACAGATTCACTCCCCCTCTAAGTATTTTCAATAGAGGGCGTGTTTGGAGGGGATATTTTTGGGTTTGTTGAGGCAAGTTCCCAAAGGATGAATGCCCTCACCAACCTTGTTTCCAACGCTGGATTTGGGTTTGAATAGACCATTGTTTCCATGGCCTAGGGGAATACCAGTTTTGCGATGATATTGATTTGGAGCAAAGTACTGGGAAGGATCATGTGCCATACTTGATGGTCATGGTGGCCATAGTTGTTTTTGGGCTACAAAACAGATCTATTTAGTTTCCTCATTATCCCCTTGATATACAAACTTGATATTAGGTAAGGAAGGGAAGTCCTTAGTTGCATGTTTCTGCTCACATATAACACACACCTCTACATTGTTCAAGGGGAATTCCAAAAGAGGGTTATTTTTCTGTCATTTAGAACAAAAGAGGGATAATTCCTAATATGATTCCTCGTTCTTCTTATCTTACATGGTGTATAATTGAGAGCTAAGTGAACTGATGATATCAATATTGAAGTTGTCTAATAGGTTTTGTAGCTCATTCCTAATAACTCATCCTCCATATGAATTTGTAATCCTCCAAATGGTGTCCCTAGGAACTTTTCCATATTTTGCAATGCCATGTGAGTAGTGCTTGAATAATTCAAAAATTTGATCATATGTCATCTACAAAATATCACCAACCCCCATGAGGTTTAACACATCTATACAGTCATTCCTAATCCCCACAAGGAGAATGGTACACAAGTTTTCTAGTTCCAACTTGTTTTTATTTGATCTTTACAGATTGTATTGAAACCTTTCAACATAATCTTCCAGACTCTCATCATTCTTTTGAGTCATATTGAAAATTTCCTCTCTAATATCCCTATCTTTTAAATAATCATGTATTTCTTTAGGAATGCTTGTCTCATCTCTTCTTGGGTATGAATAGAGTTTCCCCCGGTCCACATGAACCAACAAAGTGATGCTTCTTTTAGGGTAGCTGGAAACAATTTAAGCTTCTGGGCATCAAAGGAGTAGTCTTAACTTTGACATAATACATCAAATTCAAAGAGAAATGTGTCCATGTCTTCACTAGCCATGCCTCAAAAGTTGGGCAAGGGAAAGGGTGGAATGTTTTTCATTTGAGTCATGCCATATAAATCATTGATGGGGAATTCAAAAGTAAGTGTCTTCCTCTAGTTATATCTCTCTCCTTCAATGGCCATGTTTAATAGTTCCTCTCCCCAAAATACCATAGTTTATAGGGAATCAACAGAGAAATATGTCAATCAACAGAGAAATATGTCTCTTGAATACGGTTTTCTTTGTAATTCAAATCATCTTGTCTATCAGTAGGCTTTCTGGGTGGAGATATGATGATTGCATAAGTTGGGGATTCAACTTGGGATTAAATGATTGGTATATTGGATGTTATTTGTTCACTAGGGAAATTATGTTGAGATTATGAAATACCTTATGGGTTACCTCCATTTATAGGATGTTAACAATGTGGGTGGCTCCTACTGCACCATGGAAACGTCCCTGGGAACCTCTTCTTTTTCTCATTCATCCAAATATGGTCTAATGCATAACACTTGGGTGGAGGTTGGAAAAGGATTAGTTGACAATCCCTTAGGCTATTCCCTACCCAGTTTTCTTGTTTCCAGATTAGTGTAAAAAAAGTTTCCTATGCTCTTCAGTGCCTCCCCAAAAATGACGCTAAAAATGATAGGTGTTCTATATGTTTTAAAGTTAACTAAGGACACTTGTACACTTAATCATATCGACCAAGGCCTCCTATGTACTTGTGAGGCACTATGCATCGTTTGTGAAAAACATGGGCACTTGAATTGAGTGGACTCAACGAATTCTAAGTTGTATATTAACCCCTAATCAAATAGAAAATCATATTCTAGTTTTGCATACTTAATGGGAATGATCACAAATAGCAAATTCTATTCTAGCATTTCACTCATAATAAAAAGTAACTTCAAATAACATAACTAATTAAATTACTAAAAATTGACAAGTTCAATCAGAGTCTAGCTTGTGGTTGCCTCATTGGGACTAATATATAGATAAGAAAGATATAAAGTTTGTATTACATCATGTGCTATGAAAACTATACTCAAAGAATAACTTGTCATACGTAATTGAAATTAACAAAGGATCAACATAATTATCACTATGATAACAAAGTAAATCTAGTTCTAGCAATAAAAGTAAAAACAAGAAAAGAAAATGGGAAACCTAGTACCTTTGAGTGGGCCCTTGCTCATGGGTTCCATCTTCCTTAAGAAACTATACTAATGATGCTACAACACTCACAATTGATAACACAAGGTCAACCTTTGCATTAAAAATTAGGAAAGTGTTTTTACAACTTTTATATCAGTCTTCTTGCTCACTTGATCACTTCTTTCTAACTTGTATAGATAGTTTCCCTCTCAAATATATAATTGTCGTGCTTTATGCTAATTTTAGAATAAGAAACAAAATACTAAAAAAATTCAAAATACATAACAAAATACTTATACAAACATTAACAAACTTGGAACATATAACACCTAGAACATGATGCTTATGTGAATCATACCCTATCTTCAGTGTGTTGCATGAGAGGAAGCTTCAGATTGGTTGACAGGGGATTTCATCTCTATTATGGAGGTTGAATTTGGTTATATTGGTTATGTATGCTCATACCAAGAGTTGAAACTACGCCCAAGAGGTTCACAATCACGATCAAGATGCTAAGGATGAAACTGAATGTGTAGATCCCCATGACATCGTCCAAGATTCTCATGGGAAACAAGTTATTTCGTTATGTTCCCTTCCACGTTGACTCAAGTATTAACTCCTTGATTTTCTCCTTAACTTGTAATTGGGGTCATTGTGATGCTACCATACCAAGTGTTTAACAGTAGATACGTTGATCTGAAAATATCCCCGGTAAACCTTTTAAAATCACTGCTTCACCATTCCTTAAATATTATCTGCACTCATTTCTAAGGTTTAGCACATAATGAAAAAGGGCATAGGACATAACAATTCATTGTAACTAACCAAATATTTCTTAAGACCATATCTATAGATAAGAAAATAACTAAATACAATCCAAAACATAAAAACAAATATAAGAGCCAAGCATCCACAAAACAACCATTTCTTGTGATAGATGTAGGGTTTAAGAAGAGTTTTAGATAAATAAAAGGAGGTTGTCATAGGAAAGAAATATACCATATGGGGATCCCATTAGAACCCATTGTTGAAGATACAATTGTTTTATGCAAAGTGAATGATCAATACTCTTCTCAGATCTGTTAAGTACTTCAACAATTGACTTACAAAGATTCATGGTTTTGACCAGTATGTCACCAATTGTTGAGCCCAACAACTTCCCAAAGTTATAAAACTGGAGGACCCTTCCTAAAATTTTAATCTTGAGCTTTTGAACCCATTTCATGAAGATGCATCCTTTGGTTTTGTAGTTAAGAAAGATTTGTGGTTATCTTAATTACACGACTTAATGAATGTTCGTGCTTTAAACAATTGCTCGTATTATTCTCTTTTCAAAACATTTTGAGGTTGGAACACTTGTCACTAAGTTCTAATTCTTCAATAAGTCGTGCTATCGTGCAATTCTCTAATAGTTCATGTTCTATTCTTTACATGCGATTATTTTTCAACACTTGGGTTATGCAATGCACTCTTGGATATTTTATAATTTGGAATTACAACACCACTATGCAATAGATAGAAGGTTATAAGCTATGCAATAGATAGAAGGTTATAAGTGTTGGATAATTCTATGTTATCACATAGATCTCAAAGTTTAAACTTTATAGCACATGAGATACATCGCACTCAATGATGAGTTAGAAATTGATGAGGGTTGCACACTGATCTTGTAAATCACTACACAACTAGAAGAGAGGGTGAAACTACCAATAAATGGAAATGTTAAAAAAATGTGATTAAGTATTTTTCATCACACTTAGTGGAAAGTTAAACATTGAAACAAGTGCAACTACATTGAAACAAGTGCAACTAGGGTGCACTCTTGGAAAAATTAAAATCGTATGATCGTCGATCCATCACATGGTCAAATAAATTAGAATTTCCAAAGGGGTGCAATCACATCACACTAGTTAGAAAGTTGTGAGATTGCAAACAATGTGCCCATCACAGTGCGACTAAGTCTCAATCGCTTGAATTTTTAAATATTAAGGGCTTGCATATCCAACATTCATCGCATAAAGAGGGAAGATTACAAGTTTTCTACCACCATTGGAGGTTAGGTCTCACATAACAAAATAAAACTAATAATAATAATAATAATAATCTATTTTTAAGGTCACGGCCAAGCC
>CBVK0100729536.1:0-12198 GCA_900067695.1 Picea abies
GCAAAATTAAAACTCAACCATAGTCATTAAAAGATCCTACGGATCAATGGTGAGCACAAGAAGGATGAAGATGTAGAGACATGGTTGTTGAGCATGAGAAATTACTTTCAATTACATAATTATTATTCATATGCAGAAGGAAGAATTGATATCTACCAAATCAAAGGAAAAACATCCATGTGGTGGGATCAGCTTGTGCAGGTGCAACACATTAAGGAGAATAATGTTACTTGGAAGGAATTCAAGAAGTATTTTGAAAAGAAATTCATGACTAAGAGATATTATGACAAGAAAATGAAGGATTTATTTGAACTCGACCTTGGGAGTATGATTATTGAGGAATATGAAAGAAGTTTTTTGGAACTTTTGAAGTATGTCTCCTTCATCAAGGATGAGACAATTAAGATTCAGAGGTATGTGAGTCAGCTTCCATATTTCATCAGTGATAAAATACAATATGATGATCCCAAAACATTAGAGGAGACAATAAGGTGATCCAAATGCCTATATGATCAGCATAAAGCAAGGCCAACTATCCAAAAATCTTGGGAAGACAAGAAGAAATATAATGTGGAACAGAGGAAGAAGGGGACTATGCCACCATTCTTTAGAAACAATCCTCATGGATAACCAGCCTTTAGAAAACCCAAAAAAATTGAGACAGGGGGGCAAATACCAAGGCAACCAAGTATTCAATGTTGGGGTTGTAAAGGAGATCATATGTATAAATATTGTCCTCACAAAAGTGAAAAAGTGAGAGTTTTTCACATTGTACAACAAGCTAAAATAGTGGAGGACATGGACATAAGCATACCAAGGATCTATGCAGCCCTGGACAATAAGCAAGTAGAATTTCAGTCTCATATGATTGAAGTGGAAGGTATGATCAACCACCAAACCATTGTTATTTTAATTTATTCAGGGGATAGTCATAGTTATATAGATCCTAATATGGTGGAAATATTTCATTTTCCAAGAAGCAAGCATGGAAAATCTTGGTTGGTGCCTGGCTACTAGAGCCAAAAGAAAAATTAATGAGGTGGTTAAGTCATGTCCTATGGACATGAATGGGATGAACACTAGGGCGGATTTGAATATATTTCCTTTAGGTTCCTATGACTGTCTAATTGGGATGGATTGGTTGGACCAACACCAAGCTATCCTAGACTATCAGAATAAGGCATTTACTTGTTGGGATAAGGAAGGGAACCTAAGGACAGTCTAGGGAATTCCCAGGGAAGTAGCTATCAGAGAAATATCATCAATGCAACTGAAGAAAAGTTATAGGAAAGGATGCCAATTAAGTGCAGCTCATATGGAAGAGACATCTAGAGATAAGGTGTCAAATATTGAAGATTATGAAGTTCTAAAAGAATTTGAGGATGTATTTAAATAAATACCAGGATTACCCCCTAAAAGAGATATTGATTTCTCCATAAATATGATGTCTGGAGCAACTCCAGTATCCAAGACTCCCTACATGATGAGTACATAAGAAATGAAGGAGTTTCAAATGCAACTGGAAGAGCTTCTGAAGAAGGGGCACATACGCCCAAGTGTGTCACCTTGGGGTTCCCTAGTTTTATTTATGAAGAAGAAGGATGGAACCTTGAGATTGTGCATGGACTTCAGACAATTGAACAAGGTAACCATGAAGAATAAGTACCCTTTGCCAAGTATTGATGATCTCTTTGATCAATTGAAGAATGCAAAAATATTCTCCAAGGTTGATCTCAGGTCAGGTTATCATCAAGTAAGAATTAAAGAACAAGAAATCACCAAGATTGCCTTCCAGACAAGGTATGGCCATTATGAATTCACAGTGGTGCCATTTGGGTTATCAAATGCACCAATTGTTTTTATGTGTTTAATGAATGGCATTTTTATAGAGTACCTAGATAAGTTTGTCATTGTATTTTTGGATGACATTCTTATATATTCCAAGTCAGAGGAAGAGAATGAACAACACTTGAGGCTAGTACTACATGTATTAAGAGAAGATCAGTTGTATGCCAAATTGAGCAAGTGCTCATTTTACCAGAACCAAATCCATTATTTGGGGCATATCATATCTGAGGAAGGGATAATAGTGGATCCTGAGAAGATTGAGGCCATTAGAGGATGGTCAATACCTAAGAATGTGACACAGGTCATGTCATTCATGGGCCTTGCAGGATACTACCAAATATTTGTTGAAGGGTTCTCAAGGATTGCACACCCTATCACTTCCTTGCAAAAGAAGGGAGTGAAGTTTCAGTGGACAACAAAATGTGAAAAGAGCTTCCAGCACTTGAAGCAATTATTAACCATTGTGCCAATACTGAGGATCACATATCCAAATGAAGACTTCATTGCTATGTACAAACACAAGTAAAGAAGGACTCGGTGGAGTCCTCGGACAGAATGGTTATGTTATATGTTATGACTCGAGGAATTTGAAGAAGCATGAAAGACACTATGATACTCATGATTTGGAGTTGGTAGCCATAAATCATTCCTTGAATATGTGGAGACACTACCTCATGGGGAAAAGGTTCGAGTTGAGGACAAATCATAATGGTCTAAAATGTTTATTTGGACAACCAACTCTAAATTCCAGACAAAGAAGGTGGTTAGAGTTTATTAGTGAGTATGACTTTGATATAAAGAATATCAAAGGGAAAGAGAACAAGGTAGCTCATGCTACAACCATTACCATGTACCAAACATATTTGAAGGACAAAATCTTGGAGGCTTCAAAGTCAGATTTGTAGTATATGGAAATAATAACAAAATTACAACAAGGCAATTTGCAACAGAAAGTCGATGATTAAAAGCTAGAAGAGAATGAAGTTCTCATGTACAAAGGAAAAATTTATGTGCCAAATTCCCAGGAATTGAAGAGTCTAATATTGAAAGAAATGCATAATATACCTTATGCTGGACACGCAGGGTATTTGAAAACTATTGCAGTTGTCAAGAGCCAATATTATTGGCCAGGCATGAAGAAAGAAGTTGCAGAGTTTATTGCCAAATGTTTAGAGTGTCAAAAGGTCAAGGTTGAGCATAGGCACCCAGCTAGGTTACTACAACCATTACCCATTCCTGAGTGGAATGGGAAGTTGTGACACTGGATTTCATCACAAAGCTGCCCAGAACAAACAAGCAACATGATTATATCATGATAGTAGTGGACAAACTTACCAAAGCTACCCATTTCATTCCAGTGAATCTCACTCACAAGGCAACTAATGTTGATGATATTTATATGAAGGAAATTGCTCGATTGCATGGTATTCCCAAGACAATTTTGTCTGATAGATATCCAAAGTTTACATCCAAATCCTAGAAAGGATTATTTAAAGGTTTAGGAACAAGTTTGAATTTTAGTACAACTTATCATCCAAAATCTGATGGATAAACAGAAAGGTTGAATCAAGTGATTGAAGATATGTTGAGGATGTATGTGATGGACAAACCAACAAAATGTGAAGACTACCTACACTTGGTAGAGTTTTCTTATAACAATGGGTACCAAGCATCACTAAAGATGAGCCCATTTGAGGCACTTTATGGCAGAAAGTGCAACACACCAGTAAGTTGGGACAACCCAACAGACAAAGCAGTTGTTGGGAAAGAATTGCTCAGGGAAATGGAATAGAAGATGTTAAAAATTAAACCAAATTTAAAGGTTGCTCAAGACAGGCAGAAAAGCTATGTTGACAAAGGTAAAACCCACAAGGAGTTTAAAGTGGGTGATCGTGTATTCTTGAAAGTGAAGGTCAACATAAGTTCCTTGGAAGTTGGCAGCTTGTTTTTGTGGGCCGTTTGAAATCCTAGAGAAGATTGGGCCTATGGAATATATGCTTGCATTGCCTACATCCATGTCTATTCATAATGTATTCCATGTATCATTTCTCAAAAAGTATATACCTGGTGCTAATCATGTTATTGATTGGAATGTGATTCAGATGGAGCAAGAAGGCACATTTTAGCCGCATCCGGTGTGCATTATGGATCAGAATATCAAGCAGCTTCAAAATCGATCCATAGAGCTATTAAAGGTCCAATGGAGCTTATACGGTCCTGAGGATGAAAATTGGGAGTATGAGGATGTTATGCGAGTAGAATACCCACATATGTTTTAGGGTTTTTGAAATTTTGGTTGTATATGTATATGTATATATATAATGCACTGAGGACAGTGCATAAAATAAGGGGAGGGGGATGTAACACCCCAAGACCCATCCGTAGATGTAAATCTGAATATGTTTTATAGGCTAGTGAGCTAGGTTATTATAAGTCACGAGGCTTATGTGTTGATTAGGCCGAAGAGCCTAGATGCTAAAAGGATAGTGAGCCTATTTTTGTATATGTAAATGCTCATATCATTAATATAATACATCGTTGTGTGTATACCAACCACAATAAAAGAGTATCGGGGACTAAACTCTACTAGTAAGGGAAAGGGAGGGGATAAGAGCCTAGAAAGAGGGCTAAGCTAGAGGGCTTATTGCCAAAGGAATATTATAATATTATTCCTAAATATTAATAATATTATTCCTAAATATTATGGTGAGGATAATTATTTTATCCTAAGTACTTATGGGAAGGTGAATGAATCCCAAGTGGAGAGAAAATGAACTCCTGGAGAGCCATGTGTCATCCAAGGCGCATGAAAATATATGTGGGGAAATTAGTCTGTTTTGGGATATTTTCCTCATGCACTCAGCCATTCACACACTCAACCATTCTCTCCATCGTTGAACCTCGACATCATTCATGCACCTTTGGAGCCTGCATGCACTCCTGCAACTACCATGTACTTCATGTTATCAATAGTAAACTGTATCCCTCTTGGGAGGCACAACGCACCCGTACCTGCCTGAGTGAGTGATGTACCTTTCTTTTATGAGATGCACCTATACCAAATTGGAAGGCTATTGTTGTTGACCATCACCTGTACCTTTCCTGTTATGTGCAACACCCAGTTCCTTACCTGAGCGTGGTTGTTGCCACCACCTGTTCCATATACCGTTTTCTGTTGTTACCTTCACCTGAGTCGGTACCTGGTTGACTAGAGTGTTGGATCGAAGAAGCGAGTTTTCAGGCCCATGGAATTGAAGAGGCAGGTTATCAATACTGTGAGAAACTCTCTCCGGGTGAGAGAACTGTTGGGAATTGAATTCCTGAAGGAGCCTAACTACAGTTACAGTGCTCTGAGACTTCCTGTTCAACATGTTTTTGAAGCCCTGGAAGGGAAGTGGGGCAGCCGAAGGACTATTGAGTAGAGAAGGGGCACACTTCTTGGGGTGTGATAGGCATGTGGGGAATGAGAGACTGTAGGCTGGTAGTTTTAGTTGGCTCCTGGGACAAAATCCTTCATATTGTCTGTATTGTCTCAACCTAGCTAGGAATCCCTTTACCCAGGTGGAGTTTAGTCCCAGCTTGGGGGTGAACCACTACTGAGATCTTTGAGCAGCGTGGTCTAAGGCTAGAAGGTTCGTGGAAGCTCTGCATGCAGTTGGTGGTCTTCTATAAAACGATAAGTAGCAATTATGTGTTCAATTGCATGTTGTGTATTTGTACATGTATTTATAATTAAGAGTATTATCTGTGTATGTTATATGCATAGGCTTACTGTTATTCTGCATGATTCTATGCATTATCAAAATGTGTCTGTCTGTTTTAAATTTGTATAAATATATACAGTAGGAATGAATAATTGTTATGTGGCATAGCTTAGCAACCTAAAACTGGGGATACAGTTTAGTAAGAGTGTTTTATGGAGTAGCATGCCCCGACCTAGGTGGTCGAGGATGTTACATTCACACATTTGGATGATTTAATAAGGTAGCTAAGAAAAAACTAAGTGGAATTGGTGTTTAGGGTTTCAAGGGTTTTGAGTGATCGAAAACTTTCAGTTTACATTACACTGAAATACAAAAACGGAAAGGAACAGCAACAGGGAATAGAGGTTATCCACACTTTGTTGGAGATGGAGATCATAGTAAAGGTGAGAACGTTGTACACTTGGTGTCTTAATCATGTCGATCTTTTAATGCTATTTATTATAGCGACCTGCAATGCAGCAAAGTAGCTGGACGGTAAACACAAAAATGAGACAATGGACTTGGAAAATACTTTTTTTTTGGTATGTAGTTACTATGTTCTTGAAAAACGTCATTACTTCCTTTCCCAAATATGGAAGGTGTCAAATCAGGTTCTCCGAGAACAACGAAGATATATTGAATTATGCTTTTATTATACATTGGTAAAATTTAATTTTATTGCAACTAACGTAAGGGGTAAAAGTTAACAAGGGTCTTAATAGATTTTTTTTTTTCTTAAATTCAATATAAATTTCATCAACTTTGTAGTTTTAGTTGATCATTACAAAAATTCATTATATAACATTTCATATTTAAATATTTTATATTTAAAATTTATATAAAATTAACATATTTTATTTTATTGTAAAAGTTTTATCTCCAATTGATATCTAAAATTTAAAAATATTTTATTCATATAATGAAAACTTCTATTATAAAAATTTTATCTCTAAAACAACTTACATTACTTAAATTTTAAATTTTAAAAAATATGAAAGAAACTTTGAGATAATAATAAAGAGTTAAAATTATGTTCAATAATGATGAACTTGTAACACTAATAATAATATAGTGACAAAGCTTCTGGGAGCAACTCAATTGGTAAGTGTAGTGAATATGAAGTTTAATGAGGTTTTGAGTTCAAATCCTCCCGACTTATCATGTGTGTCGCATAAGCACCGTTTAAACAATAGATTAATTTATATACCTTGAAACATAAATTTTTTTTAAGTAATTCCTAACTTCAAAATCATTCAACTCTACATATTTAATATCAAATTAACAATTGTGACAGAGACATAGCTACTATAATATCACTTATTATTAAAGTTGTTTTATCTGAAACTTAATTAAGATTGATTTTTAAGTTTTTCCCTATATAAGAAAACTTATGAATTTATAAGGTTTCATTTCCTATATCGAAACTTATGAATTTATAAGGTTTCATTTCCTATATCGAAACTTATGAATTTATAAGGTTTCATTTCCTATATCGAAACTTATGAATTTGTAAGGTTTCATTCATAGGGTTGTGAGATTATATACAATTTGGTTTCAGATCTTAGTAAGAGTGTGTTATGGAGTAGCATGGCTTGACCTAGAAGGTTGGGGATGTTACACCTTCTGATCCTCTCAAGATCTATAAATCAACTAGGGAAGAAATGATTGAAGGCCAACTCAAGGGCCTTTGCTACAATTGTGATGATAAATATTTTATGGGGCACAAGTGCAAAGAACGCAAGCTTTTTATGGCCATTTCTAAGGGATTTTTTGAATATGATGTTGATGTTTCTACTATTGAAGATATACCCCAAGCGAATGATCCTAATCCACCCTTCGACCCTCCCGAAATTGAACTACTAATTTCACTAAATTCCCTCACTAGCTTCTCTGCTCCCCAAAACCTCAAGTTAATTGGTTACATTAAACATAGGAAATTCATCATCCTAGTTGATAGTTGTAACACCCATAATTTTATTCATCGCCACATTTCCCAAGAATTCAATTGCTATATTTGTGTTGTCAACAATTTTCCAAGTCATGATTTCCAATGGCGATTCCATGAAATGTGGGGGGCATTGTTAAAAAGTGTGCCTACAAATTGTTCAATGCCACCTGAAATCTCATATGTTTGATATAGACATGGGCGATTGTGACATAGTTCTCAATACTGAATGGTTACACACTTTTGTCTCCATTACCATGGATTTTAAGGACCTCACCTTATAATTCCAATAGAGGGGACAACAATATACATTCCAAGGCATCACATTAGTCTCACCTAAGATCATCAACTCCCATCGAATGGAGAATATTCTAAAAAATGGCCATTCTAGCATTATTTCCCAACTCCATTCTATACAAGTCGGTGAGACATCCTTTGTGCATCGTGACTTCCAATCGATAATCTCCTAACACCAAGATATTTTTAACACCCCTTGTGGCCTTCCCCCTTCTTGTGGTGTCCATGATCATTCCATTCCTCTAGTCCCAGACAGTGTTCCTCCCAATCTTTGCCCTTATCCTCATCCCTTTTCCCAGAAAAATGAAATTGACAAAATTGTTCAAGAATTACTCAAAGTGAGTGTTATTCGTTCGAGTACCAACCCCTACTATTATCTAGTCGTCATGGTACTCAAGAAAGAAGGCACTTGGCGCATGTGCCTTGATTTTCATTCCCTCAATAAAATAACAATCAAGGACAAATTTCCCATCCCTGTCATTGATGACATTTTGGATGAATTGAGTGGTTCTCAGTGTTTTACCAAACTTGATCTCAATTCTAGCTATACCATATATGTATGAAGGAATAAGACATTCCCAAGACTACGTTTTGAACTCATGAGGGTCACTATGATTTCTTGGTCATGCCCTTTGGCATATGTAATGCTCCCTCTACTTTTAAAAGTCTCATGAATCATGTATTATGTCCTTTCCTCCATCAATTTGTCTTAGTTTTATTTGACAATATTCCCATCTATATTAAAACTTGGAAATCCCATCTCGCCCATGTGGATCAAGTTCATCTATATTAAAACTTGGAAATCCCATCTCGCCCATGTGGATCAAGTTCTTTATCTACTATCTCAACACAATGTGATTTTGGAGCGTTTCAAATTGAGTACTTGGGTCATATTGTAGGCAAGGATGGTGTACAGGTGGATCCTAATAAAATTGAAACTATGAAGGATTGGCCTCGCTCTAAAAATATTAAAATATTGCATGGTTTCCTGGGTTTAACAGGATATTATCACAAGTTTGTTCATAATTATGGAAAAACCACAACTCCTCTCACTAATCTCCTTAAAAATAATACTTTCAATTGGACTCCAACAACTGATCAATCCTTCCAATCATTGAAATATGTTATGTGCATAACTCATATCAGGGCACTACCAAACTTCCCCGGGACTTTTGTCCTGGAATGTGATGCATCAAGGAAATGAATTGGGGTAGTCCTCATGCAAGATGACCGACCTTTGGCTTTCAGTAACAAACAAATATCCAAGAGACATTTAGGCCAATCAACCTATGAAAAGGAAATGTTGGTTATTATGCATGTATTGGATCTCTGGCATCCTTATATATTGGGGCAACACTTCCAAATTCAAATCGATCATTGTAGCCTCAAGTTTTTTCTGGAACAAATAACTTTTTCCTTGGAGCAACAAAAATGGGTGACCAAGATATTTGGATATGATTATAAGATTGTCTACAAGAAGGGAAAAGAAAATGTGGTTGTTGAAGATCGGAAGTGACCAAGATATTTGGATATGATTATAAGATTGTCTACAAGAAGGGAAAAGAAAATGTGGTTGTTGATGATATTTCAAGGAAATATGAAGAAGAAGGATCCCTCTTTTTCCTCTCATTCATTGTAGTAGTCTAGCTTCAGGACATTCACCAGGAATGGTTTCAAGACCCCAAATTTATAGTATGATCCAAAAATTGCAACAAGATCCTCAATATTTTCCAGTGTACTCTTGGAAGATTGAAGAAATTTTTGTTAAGTTCACATGTATTTAAGAAAAAAGTTGAACCTTAAATCCACGGTGCTCCCTGAGTTTCATGCATCACCCACACCTAGAAATTCTAGTTTTACCAAAACCTATGAACGAGTCAAACATTATTTTTTCTTGGATGAAATGAAACAAGACATCCACACATTTGTGACTGAAGGTGATTCTCGTCGACACAATAAGGGAGAAACAATCAAATCTCTAGGAACACTCCAATTTCTTCTGATTCCACCTGCTATTTGGAGGGATATTTCTATGGATTGCATTGTTGGCTTACCTAACCTGCTATTTGGAGGGATATTTCTATGGATTGCATTGTTGGCTTACCTAAATCGGAAAATATGTTAGTCATCATGGTGGTAGTATATCATATTTCCAAATATTCTCATTTATGTGCTCTTCAACACTCGTTCACCACATCTAGGCTAGCTCAAATTTTTATGGATAATATATTCAAACTCCATGGCATGCCTCATTCTATTGTCTCTAACCATGATCCAACTTTCACTAGCAATTTTTGGAAAGAATTGTTTAGGTTCCAGGGGACCCAATTGCATCTCAACACTTCCTATCATCCCCATACTAATGGACAAACTAAATTTATCAATAAGTGTTTGGAAACATATTTGCGGTGTTTTGTGTCTGACAAAAAAAATCAGTGGGCTCATTGGTTACCCCTAGTTGAATGATGGTAAAACACATCTTTCCATACTACCACTCACATGAATCCCTTTGAAGTAGTCTACGGGAAAAATCTACCATCGATTCTCTCATACGTACCAGGTGTCTCCAAGTTTTAGGAGGTTCACAACAATCTTAGAGTCTGTGTAGCTCCGTACCCTCAAAGAAAATTTGGTTTTGGCTGAAAATTGCATGAAGCAACAAGCAGATCAGGGTCATTATGAACGTCAATTCACTAAAGGGGACCGGTTTTTTCTTCATCTACAACCTTATAAGCAGACTTCATTCAAAGATGAACATTGTTAGAAACTTGCCCCCAAATTTTATAGTCCTTATACCATTCTCAAGAAAGTGGGGTCTGTGAACTACCAGTTAGCTCTACCCAATCACACTTTGCTCCATCTTTTTATTCATGTCTCATGCTTAAATAAAGTGATTGGAACTAAGTGCCATACTCAAACCAGTCTCCCTGAGTTGGATGAAGAAGGTTCCATTTGGTTGCAGCCACAAGCAACCTTGAACCAGTGCAAGTCTCATCTTCATCAGTGCACCATCAAGGAAGTGTTAGTTCAGTGGAAGGATACACCTCTAGAAGATGCCCCTTGGGAGTCGACTACCATTCTTCAACAATTTCCTCATTTCAAACCTTGAGGACAAGGATGTTTTTCAAGGGGGAGGGCATGTTAGGGACCTAACCTCCCTAAACCCTCATATAGGTAGAATAATATATTTTCCATGTAATAAAGGTTGAAATTAGTTAAAAAGGACTATTTAATAATGTGAATAAGTCTAATGTAAGAATACTCAATCGAATCTTTCGCTTCTAGAAAGATCTTCCTCTAGAATGTTCTTTAGAAGATAGAATTAGTATAAATAGGAGTAAAAGGCATGAGAAAGTCTTGTCTTAAGAACTATTGTAATAGATTTATGCTCTGTTGGAGGTTTCCCCCTCGAGTGAAATTGGCTTTCTATCAATAAAGGTATCATTTTTGGTGTTGTTATTCTCTATATTTTGTTGTTCCGCTGGTATTTGTTGCAATATTTTTGTTTCTGCTTATTATAATACATATGGTACCTTACACATAGAGAATGTGGTACATTTCAAGATGTAAATGATTGCATTTGATAGTGTTGTCCACTTATAGGGGAGGCCATAGAAACATTATCATGCAATGTCACACTTTCTACTTAGTGAATATTTTCTCCCATTGTAGATGATCCAAAGTTTATAGAAGGATGTTGAATTCTCAAGGGCATGTTTTGATGTCTTGGCTTGCCTTGAATTTTTATTCAATTATTCTCATCTTGTTCCACCTTTGGTCCAAATGAAGAAATATTAGTGGAATAAATATCAAATAAGAGACCCTTTAAATGTTGGACAAGAAACAATTGAAAGTCTAGAAAAGAGAAAACTAAATATCCATTAAGTGACGAAGAGGCAAAAGGTAATAGATTTAGACAAGTTAATAAAAAAATCACTACATCCTTCCTAATTCATAAACTTAATTTATTGATTGTAACCCTTTTAATATCCTTGGATTGTTATAGTATTTTTCCAAGATATATGTCTTGGACATACCTTATTATTTATATTAAGGTAGTTGTAGGAGGTATTAACCTCTACGTGTAACCTTTGATGAGTCTATAATATTCCGGGAAGCAAGAGAAACCCTAGAAGGTAAGGAAATAACCTTAGAAGAAAAGTCGGCTCAAGATAATAATTTATATTAAATTATTATCCTCTAGAAGTAGAAGTTAGCCCAATTAGGTCACTTGGAGGACTATAAATAAGAGGGTTCTAGAGCTTATTTGTCACACTCACTCTCACAACTACATAAGGACAAGTTGTGTGCATGCCTGGAGGAGAGTTGCAGTTGTTGCAGTGGTGACTTGGTCTTTGGTTATGG